>JARHVA010001061.1:3865000-3972500 GCA_037957365.1 Torreya grandis
GTAGGTGGAGATATCACCTATAGTTCTTCATGGATGAAAATTTAAATTTTCGTCAAATCACATATGGTTAGGATGTAGATTACCCATTCTAGCCTTAAGAACATCATCCCTGATATGAGAAAATTATAGATTATTAGGAAAACTTCAAATGCATGTAAAATGAAAATCATAAGTTATTTATATGAACTAAAAGAACATTCACATAAATTTAAATTCCTTATAATTTAACCTAAAATCATGACTATATAACATAAGAGGTGAATCTATGGCAGATGGTATATTGGTCAGTGTTTAAATGTAATTTTTATGTAGTCAAGAGACAAATTCTTGTACTCCAACTAACATTTCTACTTCCAAGAACTCACCTTTAAAATAAATAACTTAAAATACATTTGAATAGGTTAATCACACTTTTTTCCATGACCATGATATCCAAATCTTCCAAAATACACATTTTTATAGTTGTTCCAACATGCAAAACCACTAACAATAAATGTTATCAATGTTCAATTTGCAGGTGGAGACCTCCATTGCATGTGCTTCATGGCTAAAAAATGGAATAGATACCAAATAAATTGTGGTGAATAACATATATGATTAATTTATTTTCCTTATGCCATGCCTAGTCAAGAGATAGAGTACCTATTTTGGGCTCAAGTACATCATTCCTAATACAAGAAAATTGTAAATTTTTAGGCAAAATTCAAATACACATAAAATGAAATTATAAGTTATTTACATTAACCAAAACAAAATTTACATTCATTTTTATTCTCTCTAATTTCACCCCATATCATATCCATAAAACATAAGAGTTAAAGATATGGTAGATGGTATATTTATTAGCGTTTAAATGTTATTTTCATGCAATCAAGAGATAAGTTGTTATCCTCCAACTGACATTTCCTCTTATGGGACCTCCCTTTCAAAATTTAACACTTAAAACATGTTTATATATGAAAATAACATATTTTATCATGAAAATGACTTATAATCCCCTCTTGTACACATTTTTATAGCTACTATGACATGCAAAAACACTAACAACAAATATTGTCAATGTTTAAGCTGCATGTGGATATCTCTACCTCCAAAGATTTATGGATGAGAATGGGAATCATAACCACATTATGGGTCATGATTAACATATAATACCACATTATTTTCCTATTATAATGACCAAATAAGATGAAGTACTCAGTCTAGCCTCAAGAATGTCATTTTTAATAAGAAAAATATAGTTTTTAGGTGAACTTATGGCGTGCATAAAATAATTTTGAGTCATTTACATGAATGGAAAGAACCTTCACATGAATTTCAATTCCCTATAATTTCACCCTAGAGCATAGCCATCTAAAATAGATGATGAATATATGGTAGACAGTATACTGATTAGTGTTAAAATTTAATTTTTATGCAATCAAAAGATAAATTCTTGTCTTTTAACTAACATTTATGATTTCGGGACCTCTCCTTGAAACTTTATCACCTCCAAAACATTGGTAAAATAAAATATGATGTTTTCCCACAATTGATGTCTTTGAATCCACCCTAATACACATTTTATATATGTTCTTACACATATAAAAACTAACAAAAAATGATGTGAATGTTTAAGTTATGCATGGAACTCTCCACCTATCATGATTGATCGCTTAAAAATAACATTGTCGCCATGTCTAGGGTGGTGCATAGCATCTAGGACCATGTTGTTAGCTTATTATCATGCTTGATCAAGAGAGGGGGTACTTTTTCTAGCCTCAAGAACTTCATTCCAAATATGATAAAATTATAATTTTTAGTTGAATTTTATATACACATTTAACTAAAATTGTAAGTCATTACATGAATCAAAATAACCTTCATGTTTATTTTGAGTCCCTCTAATTTCAACCCAAAGCATGACCATATAAAATAGGAGACAAATTTGTGGCAGATGGTATACTAATCAATGATATGATATAGTTTTTATCCAATTAAGAGACAATTTATTGTCCTCTAACTAACATTTTTACTTATGGGACATACCTTTGAAAATTGATCACTTCCAACACATCATGATAGGAAATAACACATGTTCCCATGACCATGACCTATAAATCCACCCGATTAGGAGATGGAGTACTTATTTTAGTCTCAAGAGAGTATGAAATTCCAAAATAATGGTTTTAAGCTTCTCTTAGCTTTAAGAATATGAAATTTTATACTCAAGGTGCCAACCATGTGAAGGTGGAAGCTTATTTGGCACAATTAACCTAAAAGAATATGTCAGTAAGTATTAAATTGAAATTTATAGGTATTATCTTAAAAATAAATAAAATTTGATAAAATTAAATACATTTAAATTTAATAACTCAACATACCTTGGAATTTTAATCTAACAAACCACTAGGGTATGTTCTTCTACTCTTTATTGTAGCAATGATTACTTCATTATTAAATTCACTAACCTTCCATAGCTTATTATTCGATAGCCTCCCCTGATATTTGAGCAACTGAAATTTAATTCTAAGAACCAAATTTTAAAAGAAAAATATAACCCTATGTACTTCATAGTCTTCAAATAACCATACATCTAAAATTTTAATAGGATATCATCAAATGCAAGTTCTATTAACTACCACAAACCCAGTGGGATATTCAATGTTTTTCTTATCTATGACTGATCAAGTCAATTTGTTTTTTTCATTTACACACCAACATATGTATTAATATATTTCCTCTTCATTTTCCTCATCCAAAATAACTATAAAAACATGGCCCACATCAAAAAAATTTAAAAAATGATGTTGATAGATAATGATAACTTAGTACATAATGATTAATCTTGTACCTAGTTTCACTAGATCAAATGCATGGTTAAATTCATGTGATGATGTCATATCTATAATTTTTAATGTTTTTGGAACATGATATTTGTCAATTTGACTTAAAGTTATACAAATCCATTCATCCACCCACTCTTATTACTCAAAATCATTCTTAAAAAATGCATGCCTATGAGAAAAAACATGCCATGTGCCTCATATGAACCATCCAAGAACCTACATTTGAGATACAAAAAAAGTAGATATCAATCAATCATTTTATAGTAATATAATCCTCATACATTGATAATTAATATTCCTCTATCAACAAAAAAATCTACAAACACTAGAGTTTTCTTGAGCACCATGCTCCATTTTCTCATTATTCCATTCAACAATGGTTTTTGCATCAGTCAAATGAATGCCATCTTCTAATTTCAACTCATCTCTTACAATGGTGATTTTCACACATCCTATGGTACCATCATGCTCCCCCTTTTCATATCTAGCCTTAGTGAAACTCCAAATATGTTATGTTTTATTGGTAACATGAATCCTACTCAATAAGTAAAAAATCAATGCATTTTTAAATTATGATGTGTAATTGTCTAAGCAAACCTAATATTGATTTAATTTAATGTTCCTCTCGGTCAACTTTACATAAAACATACCAAAACAACTTTGCATGTACTATGTAAAATGTGATTGATCATCATTGAAATATAAATGATGCTCCCTTAATTTTTTTAATCTTAATCTATATTATCAAGTGCATGCATAAAATATATATGCACAAAAATGGAAACCTATTTTGAATTGTAATATTGTGACATAACCTCCATTTTTTGTTGGAATGTTTAGTTCTAACAAAAAATGACAATTGAAATAATAAAACAAATTGGGAAAGTGTCCTTTCTTAACTTGAGTTTTTCATCCAACCATTTAGATATGTGTGTTTGTACCTTACATATTCATAAACAAATTCCTCCCTCAATTTGGCCATAAATTCTAAAATAGATATTTTTTACAACAAGATCACACCTTTTATATTATTCTTTACCATATTTTAATTGATATTTCACAAATTTATATTTTATAAAACCAACTAATTCTTGTCTATTTATATTTATACTATCCTCATGGTATAATCACCTAAAAGTGGTATTTGAGTGTTAAGAGTGCTACTTGACATTATCTATCCCTAGCTTAAAAATAGACCTATGACCTATCCTAGATCCTATTATCATACTTATCTAGACTTTGTGTGGGCCACATGCATCCCTAGTCTACCCTAAATAAGTCAAACCTCATTTCTTGATCCTTGCCCTTCATAACTAGTGTTTTGCTAGCTAGACACTAGCACCATAATATAGACACTAGAAACACATGATGTTAGTTCACAAAAATGGCCCTAATGTATTTTATCTTTATTTTTTCCAAACAAACATCTTTTCAAAAAATAAATCCTCCAAGAGCAAACCTAGACATCTTTTATCACCTACACAAGAATTATAATAGTATAAATATATGACTTTTATCCCTCTAACCATTGGATAGAAATCAAATGAAAAATACACATTCAAATTCAAAATAAGTTGTATGTAATTAAGGTTATCAATCCCTATTCTATCCTACTTGAGCATACTACCATTTACAACTATCCTAAGCTTAGATTACCTAGATTTTGAGTCTCAAGCATATTCAAGGCACTCAAGGACATTATCATACTATTTTAACTTCCACTTGTACTAGAACCTAGGTAGGGAAAACTACATCAAGATTGATCCTTTGTGTGTGTATTGGTACATAGTAAACTCTCATCACATCGAGGTGTTAAGGATGTCCAACTTACCCTACTAACATATACACTTTTTCTCTCATGTCAATTGGATTCCCTAGCTATATGGAAGATTATGGTTTTCTCATGAAATAAATAATTATAGGCAACATCCAAGGTTTCAAAACTTGTGCACCAAATAATAGACCTTAAAAATCTAGATACAAGTGTACCCAAAAGCTTGTTATAGTCTTGCATAAAGGACACTACCACCAATATTAGGACACTACCACCACATTTACAATCATATAACTACTATCCAATTATGATTCCACTATCTCGGATGGGTTTTGACATTGGTATCTAGTTTATGACACTTAGACCAACTTCCACCTTAGTTTTCATCACCTAGATCACCTGTCTCAGTTGTTTTTTAGCTAAGTTATTACTTGTACTATTTATTACTATTTTTTTAAAAGTTATAGCTAATGAATTATGTGACAAATTCATGGTTGTATTTATTTCATATTATTTCCTTGATTTAGTCTAGTCATCTCTTTAACAAACATAGTATTTATATTTACTAAGTCCTAAAATTTTAAAACATTTGGTGAACCTGACATACTTCAAACATTTCTCAAACCCTAATCCTTGATTCTCCTAGGGTTTGTATCCTTATTTTTCCTATTTTCATTAGTTTCTTTTTGTTTTTTTATTTTATATATTCTATTTTAGTATCCCTATTTCAATTTTTTTACTATATGCCATCTAAAAGATCTATCTCTCTTCCATTAAGAAGAAGTGCTAAGATAGATGGTAATCCTATTGATCATATTCAGATTCCTATTATTTGAGATTAGACAATATATAAGGGACCTATTTTAACATCTGTTATTAATCTTTCACACCCTATAATCCTATCCCCACTCCATATCAGTTAGGTGTTATTTTGTCTGTTACTTGTATGACTCCTCTTGTTGATTTGTCTTTGTATCAACATCTTTTCATTAGTCTTTTATACCTAACACACACTCATCCTAATATCACTTTTATTTTAAAACTTGTCTCTCATTTCTCACATGAACCTCATGAGATTCATTAAAAAGTAACCAAATGAATTTTGTGTTACATTTAGAGCACCACACACTTTGAAATATAGTACATACCACATAACTCTCCATAAATTATATGCTATATTGATTCAAATTAGGTTGGTGATGCTTGTAATTCTATGTCTAATTGCATAATTTTATACAACCTTGGTTCATCTAGTAGCATGGAATTTAAAAAAGAAAACAACTATTAAATTGTCCTATAATTGTAAGAACCAAATTTGAATAGTGAAATATATCCCTATGTATTTCATAGTCTTAAAATAACCATACATCTAAATTTTTAATAGGATATCATCAAAGCCAGGTTCCATTAACTACTACAAATCCAGTGGGATATTCAATGTTTTTCTTATCTATGACTGATCAAGTCAATTTATTTTTTAATTTACACACCAACATATGTATTAATATATTTCCTCTTAATTTTATTAATCCAAAATAACTATAAAAACATGCCCCACAACAAATAAAATTAGAAAATTATGTTGATAGATAATGATAACTTAATACATAATGATTAATCTTGTACCTAGTTTCACTAGATCAAATACATGGTTAAAGTCATGTGATTATGTCATATCTATAAGTTTTAATGTTTGTGGAACATGATATGTCTCTATTAGACTTAAAGGCATATAATTTCATTCATCCACTGCATCTTATTACGCAAACTCATTCTAAAAAATTGCATGCCTATGAGGAAAAACATGCCATGTGCCTTATATGAACCATCTAAGAACCTGAATTTGAGATATGAAAAGAGTGGAGATAAACCAATCATGTTAAATTCATATAATCCTCATATATTACTAATTAATATTCCTCCATCAACCAAAAATATCTACAAACACTAGATTTTGCTTGAGCACCATGGTATATTTTCTCATTATTTCATTTGTTAGTGGTTTTTGCATTAGTCAAATCAATCCCATATTCTAATTTCAACTCATCTCTTACAAGGGCACTTTTCACACATGTTTTGGCACCATAATCCTCCCTTTTTTATTGCCAACCTTAATGAAACTCCAAATATGTTTTTTGATAGTGGTAACATGCATCCTTCTTAATAAGTAAAACATCGATGCATTTTTAAATTATGATGTTCAATTGTCCAACCAAACCTAATATTGATTGAATTTAATGTTCCTTTGAGTCAACTTTATATAGAACATCTAAAAATAACCTTGCATATGTTATTTATAATGTGATTGATCATAATTAAAATATAAATGATACTCCCTTAATTTTTTTATCTTAATCTATATTATCAGGTGCATGCATGAATTATATATGCACAAAAATGACAACCTATACTGAGTTTTAATATTGGGACATAACCTCCATTTTTGGTTATAATGTTTAATTCTTAGTAAAAATGACAACTAAAACAATATAACCAATCGGGAAAGTGTCCTTTCTTAACTTGAGTTTTTCATCCAACCATTTAGATATGTGTGTGTACCTTGCATATTCATAAACAAATTTCTCCCTGAATTTGACCATAATTTCTAAAATAGATATTTTTTACAATGAGATCACACCTTTTATATTCCTTGCCA
The DNA here is from genome assembly GCA_037957365.1 of Torreya grandis. Lineage (NCBI taxonomy): Eukaryota > Viridiplantae > Streptophyta > Pinopsida > Cupressales > Taxaceae > Torreya > Torreya grandis. Next base: position 3,872,259 of record JARHVA010001061.1, read on the forward strand.
TCTTTTAATTTATATGTCACAAATTTATATTTTCTAAAACTAACTAATTCTTGTCCAATTCTGTTTGTACTATCTTCATGGTATAATCACCTAAAAGTGGTGAGTGTTAAGAGTGCTACTTGACACTACCTATCCATATCTTGGGCCCAAACCTATCCTAGATCATATTATCACACTTATTTAGAATTTATATGGGACACAGGTGTCCATAGTCTGCCCTAAAGTAGTCATAAACCCTCATTTCTTGATCCTGGCTCTTCATGCCTAGTGTTTTTCTAACTAGACACTAGCACCACATGACACTAGTGTCACAAAAATGGCCCTAATGTATTTTGTCTTTATTTTTCCCAAATAGATATTTTTTCAAAAACTATTTCCTCATAGGGTTAGCATAGGCATCTTTTATCACCTACACAAGCGTTATAATATTATAATTTCATGAATTTTAGCCCTCTAACCATTGGATGGAAATCATATGTAAATTACACATTCAAATTTAAAACAAGTTGTGTAAAATTAGAGTTATCAATCCTTATTCTACATACTACCATCTATAATAGTCCTAAGCTCATATTACCTAGATTTCTAGTCTTAAGAACATTCAAGGCACTCAAGGCCACTATCATACTAGTTTCACTTGCACTTGCACCAACACTTAGGTGGGGACAACTACATTAATATTTATTTTTCCTTGGAGTATTGGTATGTAGGAAACTCTCATCACATCAGGGTGTTAAGGATGTCCAACCTACCCTACTAACAAAGATACTTTTTAGCTCATGTCAACCAGATTCTCTAGCTACATGGAGGATTATGGTTTTCTCATTAAATTAGTAATTATAGGAAAAATCTAGGATTTCAAAACTTATGAACACAAAAATAGACCTCAAAGATCTAGACACATGTGTACCTAAAAGCTCATGACATACTTTCATAAAGGACATTACCACCAATATTAGGACACTATCACCACATTTCCAACCATAGCACTACTACCCAATTTTGGTTCTACTATCTAGGATCAGTTTTGACATTGGTATCTAGTTTACAACACTCATACCACCTTCCACCTTAGTTTCCATCATATAGATCACCTGTCTCAGTTGTTTTCTAGCTAAGTTATTACTTGCACTATTTATTACTATTTTAAAAAAATTCAAAGATAATCATTTATGTGACAAATGAATGGTTATATTTATTTCATATTTTTTCCTTGATTTAGTCTACTCATCTCTTTAACAAACATAGTATTTACATTCATTAAGTCCTAAAAGTTTCAAACATTTGGTGAACCTGACTTACTTCGAACATTGCTCAAACCCTAATCATTGATGCTCTTAGGGTTTGTATCCTTCTTTTTCCTATTTTAATTAGTTGTTTTATGTTTCTTAGATTTTATATAATCTATTTTAGGATCCCTATTTCAATTTTTTTACTATATGCCATTTAAAAGAGCTATCTCTCTTCCATTAAGAATAAGTGCTAGGATAGGCGGTAATCCTCCTGATCATAATCAGATTCCTATTATTCAAGCTTATAAAATGGATAAAAGACTTGTTTTAACTCTAATTGTTGATCCTTCACACCCTAATTATGTAAGTTTCAATGATAATGCTTCCAAAGATGAACAATATAATCAAGATCAAGATGATACACAATTTAGAAATTGGGACATTCTCCCTCCACTTAACAATGAAAACCTAATTGTCAATAAAGATGAGATCCTACAGAGCTTCAGAGATGGACTTCAAGAATATCCCCTTGGTCATGCATATATTTTACAATCCATAATGGACATTAATAATAAATCAAACAATGGCCAATCTTCAACTCCCCTAGCTAATAACATTGTTACACCTACATTGGGGCCAACTCACTAATTCAACAACCAATTATAAATCAGAAAGCTTTAATGATAGATACACTTCTTATGGCTAGATCCTCCACTCCAAATGTATAATACCTTACACATGAGGTTCATACTCTATAGGCTAAGGTGTTACATCTTGATAAGGGAGCCTCTAAACCATCACATGCCTTAGATTCTAATGTTCTCTTACATACACCTTTAACACATCACATAATGGTAACTCCCTTTCCATCCATATTTGTGTCACCTAAGCTTACATTTTATGATGGTAAGGGTGACGTAGAGCACTATATTTGAGCCTTTCACACAACATGTTAGGACTATGTGTCCAATTATTTGCTCCTCACTCATTTGTTTCCACAAAATTTAAAGGATTATGCCTTATAGTGGTTTTATTATCTACTGAATCAATCTATCACTACATTTAATCCATTGGTAGACATGTTTTTATCACACTTCTCCATAAACATATGTGATAAGATATCATATGATCAAGTTGCATAGTTGAAACATAAATCAAATAAGACTATTAAAAAATACATCTTACTATAAAAAATATATTACATGAATTAACTAGCCCCATGGAAGATAAATAACTTTAGAACATCTTCAAACAGAGTCTTCTACTAGCATTACATGAAGCCATATTGTTTAATAAGTTTTTAACCTTCACAAATTTGTGCCACACAGTAAATGAAAGATAAGTCAAGCTTCTATCAATGGGAAAATTTAAATATACTAGGTAAGAGTTTTGTAAGTCTCCATACAAGGTAAGAGCCATTAAAAATAAGAGTGATCCAAAGGCCATAGTGAGAATAGCTTCAGATCTATCTCCTCACCTAGTTTTGTCACCTTTTCCAATGTAGATTTTTCACCAACCTTACAAAATCATCAACACATATTTTATAGTAGCTCTTGGAATGTAATGTCATATCTCTCCCTCCCCTCAAAGAGGTTTATATGACACATCCTCTTCCAAGTAACTATGATTCTAATGAATTATGTGAGTATCACAGGGCACTAGGCCACACAATAAATAGATGTATCAACCTAAAACATAAGATATAAGATTTTATTGAGGCTAACATTATTGATGTTGGCACACCCACAGAGGAACTAAAAGTATAATAAATGTAATATAAGGCATTGGCACATAAAAAATGAGGTAGGGCGCACTTTAGGTGTTCACTACACATATCAAGCACATCCACCACTAGCTTCATATCACACTACTATAGAAGAGACACACCCATTACACAATATCATTAGTGTATACCACACTATGGTCCTAGCTAGACCATTCATCACTTTCTCATAGTAGGATATTGTTGATGATGATATAAATTTACATACACTCTTTACATGAGCCTACATAGATCATCATCCTATCTAGAGTGTTATGGTTGATAATAGGTTAAGCATTAACATGTGTAATATCAAAATTATATAGCATTTAGGGTATGTAAATCATGATTTATCCCATACATATATATTTATTAGTGGTTTTATTGGTCATATTCATAGCTCCATATGGGAGATTGTATTTCCACTACAGGTTGGACAAGCACATATGGAAACTAGATTCTTAATAGTACTTAGTGCTAACATATTTAACATATTAGTAGGTATGCCATGGATAAAACATCTATAATCCATCCCATCTATAGTACATAGATGACTAAAATATATACATGTAAATTAGGTGGTTAGTTGCGGGTCTTCTATATGAGTATCCTCTACATATCCCATAGACAACTATAACATAGTTACTAGTTATAACATAATTAATAGTTACATCATAATTATAAATTAAAACTTTGAGAATAGATCCTATCAGCACACCACAAATTTTGGTAGAGCTAATATTGTAGGTGAGGTCTAATCCTATAATGTTTCTATGGACATATACTCTCCCATGGAAACCATTATTAGAGAGACCCCTATGTCATAGATATGTTATAGATTCTAGAGCACCTCCCTCTCCTCATTTTCTACTAAGATTAGTATTATTGAGTTCTCAGGGTTCTCATCATAGTGTACCTATTCCACCTACAACATATTCTGCCAAATGGGTCCCTAAGACCCCTACAATTCATAAGAAACCATAGTCAGTGTCATAAATTCCTAACATCACTCCATAAGTAGGGCCAAATATATATCACTTATTAAAGTATATTATGGGACCATAGTTACCCTTTCATACAACACACACGATCACAATTCCTTTATGTAACACAAACCACATTGATAGTGAGTCTCACATGAGACTCATCAGTTATTATTTTTCCTCCTTTCTTATACATAGTTTCTTCCTCTCTTGATACTTTTACATAGCTAATTTTCATGTTACTTGCACATAGCTTATATCTAAAAAATATAAAAATAATATAATATGTCAAAAAAAAACAAAAACATTGAAATATTTGCTTGGAAAACACAAAATTTATAGATTTTATGCACTACTATGTTTACACTTCTTATATTTGCCAAACACTGCATATGCTAGCTATCTTAGTATAGTCAGGTTTATCATACATGCATGCTTCACTTATTCTTTTTGAGTGTTTGTGGATTTTTACAGGACTCAGGTCCACTACACCAACCTAGGTTTGCTATTATCTACCCAATAGGTTCATATATGTTGATACATGGGTATTCACTTGACACTTTATACTACTTAGAGGAACCTTATACATAGTTTTAGATTCCTAGGTTCTATCTTTCTATACTCTATATCCCAAATTTAGCATTATTATATCTTAATATTGATCATGTTAATATTACTCATATTTTTATTACATATTACTACTTTAGACTTAGCATGTGTACATCCTATCTCTTACACATATTTGTATTAAATATTCATGCATACTTTCATTTATAGATTTCCTAGTATAGACTTGATTGTATCTTTATGTTTCTTCTATTCAAGGGCATTTGAATATGCCATTTTTCTTTGGCCTTACACCACTTTTATTCATAGTATGTATGCTTTGGACATGTGCATTTATCCTTGGGTGTGCCTTCTTGATTGTGTATGTAAACATTTGAACATGTCCTTATATGTGTCTCTAATCTAACTTGTTTGTTTCTTGTATATGTGGACATTTGAACATGTCCTTGTATGTCTTGTTTTTATTAGATTTAGTTACATGTGCCCATACCCCTTATATTGTTTCCCCTTGGCCTACTTTGTGTGCCTCATGTGTTTTGTATGTATGTTTTCTTGTATGTGTCATGGCCATGAAACTTGTAATTTAGTTTTACACACACTATTTTTTGATGTCATCGAGGACCACATGCATCTCCCTTCCCTATTTAGGTGTTATGATGGATATCATGTCCCATCCCCCTAGGTAGCTACCTAATTTTTAATTAGATTTACTATTACATACATTGTTTTGTGTGTGTGTGTGTGTGTGTGTGTGTGTGTGTGTATTTATGTATGTATGTATGTATGTATGTACATATACATACATACATACATACATATATATATATAAACACCCTTATGAATGTTATACATGACATACATATTACATTACAAATTTATGCTTAGATTATCTTATATTATGATCTTATGTATGCACATTATATTGGATTATTATGTAGATATCATATATTCTCTAGCTAACACAAATTTTACATAGCTTTTTATTTTAAGGATAGTTTCTTGTATGTGTCATGGCCATGAAACTTGTATTTTAATTTTACACACACTAGTTTTTGATGTCATCGAGGACCACATGAATCTCCCTTCCCTATTTAGGTGTTATGATGGATATCATGTCCCATCCCCCTAGGTAGCTACCCAATTTTTAATTAGATTTACTATTACATATATATATATATATATATATATATATATATATATATATATATATATATATATATATATATATACACATATATATATATAAACACCCTTATGAATGCTATACAAGACATACATCTTACATTACAAATTTATGCTTAGATTATCTTATATTATGATCTTATGTATGCACATTATATTGGATTATTATGTAGATATCATATATTCTCTAGCTAACACAAATTTTAAATAGCTTTTTATTTTAAGGATAGTTCATTCATAGGTTCAACAAATCCCCTCAAAAGAGGGGTAATTCGCATGGGTTTGTCATAGATATTAAGATCTTATATTTCACTCATCAGCACACAAGCTCAAATTACAAAAAATCAAACATACAAAAACATGGCAAGAAAATAATGACACAAAAATTAGTATAGTTGCATAGAAATCAGACAATAAGGAAACTAGGTCACAAATTAGGACACTAGTGCCACATGGAAATACTATCTAGTAGCCTTAGTTTCAAAAAAAACCAGATTGGATAGAAAAGTATAGTAGGTATAGTACAAGTTTGTGTAGGTTTAGTTATAGATTTATTAGCTATACAAATTTTTTCTCAGATTCATATTAGTTTATCTTAGAATCATACAAGTTTGTTAAAATTAGGGGCATCATACATGGAATGACCATTCCCATATTTATTTTAGATACCTAGACATAGATTATTAAAACTTGGTCTAGAATCCATATGCTCAGATATCATGTTTAGGGGCATGTGTGTAGTACATAATTTGTGTATGCTCAATTAAACACCATTTGATTAGATGGAATGACAAATTCTATGGCATTATCTACATTATATACATCTAACTTCATATTCTAGGTTACACACCAATTTCATGTCTTAGTTGATTTATAGTGGTTGGCATTCTTGAGAGGCCCAGAGCTCCTTAATGTACTCAAGTGGTTGTAAAGATGACATACCTAGTTGTCTTAGTTTATTTATAGTGGTTGGCATTCTTGAGAGGCCCAAAACTCCTTAATGTACTCGAGTGGCTATAAAGTTGACATACCTAGTTAGATATTTACAGTTACTTCACATAGTTTAGTTCCAGATGCACCTACTAAACATGGGTGGGTATTGATGGAGTAATAGACTACTTGAGTTATTGAGCCACCTACATGAGAGTGTTGGACACATCATCAATCTAATCTAAGTTATTCTTAGGTCATGATCCATTAATTAATGGTAGGAAATAATGGATTCAAAATCAAATTGAGTCATTGATACACCCACACATAAGTATTGAATAATCCATCAGCTTAGTCTAAGATATTCATCAATTGATGACCACACACACACACACACACACACACACACACACACACACACACACACACACATGTTGTTACCAAGTTTATGCATTGGTTTACATTCCTGGTGAAGTGTATGCATTGGCTTCACCTCTTAGGTAAGTCTAGGTATGCTTCATTTTCCTTTATCCTAGTCATTTCACTTTGTTACATTTATAGATTAAAGTAGGGGGATAAATGTAATCACCTAAAAGTGGTATTTGAGTGATAAGAGTTATTTTTGAGACTAACTATGCCTATCTTAGCCCCAAACCTATCCTATATCATATTATCACACTTATCCATCCTTCATGCTAGCCACGGGCATACCTAGTTAGCCCTAAAGCAATTCTAGATCCTCATTTCCTAATCCTAGCCCTTTATGCCTAGATTTCTATCGGTTGGACACTAGCACCATAATAAGGAAACTACTGTCACATGGTGCTAGTCCCATAAATGGTGCTAATGTCCTTTACCTTTGTTTTTCCTAAATGGATATCTTTTCAAAAACTAGAACCCCATAGGATCCACTTAGACATCTTTTATCACCCACACAAGCATCAAAATAGTATAAATACATGACTTTTAACCATCTAACTAATGGATAGAAACCAAATTCAAATTACACATTCAAACTTAGAATAAGTTATGCACAATTAAGGTTATCAATCCTTATTCTACCCTACTTCTACATACTACCATCTAGAGTAGTCCTAATCTTAGATTACCTTGATTTTTAATCTCAACCACATTAAAGGCATTCAATGACACTATAATAGTAGATTCAATTACACTTGCACCAACACTTATGTGGGGACAAATACATCGGGCTTGATCCTTCCTCAGAGTATTAATATGTAAGCAACTTTCATTATTATATGGTGTTGAGGATGTCCAACCTACCTTACTAACAAACACACTTTTTAACTCATGTCAATCGAATGTCCTAGGTACATGGAGGATTAGGGTTTTCTCACTAACTCATTTAATAAAAGCAAAATATAGGGTTTAAAAACTCATTCACATAATAATAAACCTTATATATCCATACATAGGTGCACCTAAAAAATTAGGATAGTCTTGTACATAGGAAATTACAACCAATATCAAGATACTAACTCCACATTTATAATAATATTACTACTATCCAATTATGGAGCTACTATCTAGGAGGGGTTTTGACACTTGGATCTAGTTTACAGTACTTAGACCATCTTCCACCTCAGTTTCCAACACCCAGATCACCCATCTCAATTATTTTCTAGATAATTTCTTTCACTATTTATTAATATTTTTAAAAAAAATTCAAAACTAGACAATTCTATAACAAATCAGTGTATATTTATTGCATATTATTTCCTTAATTTAGTCTACTCAACTCTTAAAAAACCATGGAATTTACTCTTGTTAATTCCTAAAAGGTTAAAACACATGGATACAATTTTTCAATTTTGGTAGTCCACCACAAATGTTGCAAGTTCCATCCCAATATGTTTTGTAATAAATAAATTATCCATCTAGACTTTCAAAAAAAATTGTTGCAATAAAATCACTTTTGGAATTTAGTGGAACATCTAATCCAAACTCCTACATAATTTTATTATTATGTAAAGTAATGGTACATGATGAAAAACATCATAATAAATGTAGACACTAGAAAATTGCACACCACAGTTCCACATGTCATAACCTAACCTCCTTGAAACACCTCCCATCCATTTACCCCACCAAACCTAAAATTTTCTAAACCCACCCTTTTGACAAATGTAACCTTTAACTTTCACCCTTAACTATTGATGATTAGCAATCTAACTACTAACGATCAACAATCTGACCATCAACAGTTAGTGGTCTGACAGTTGATGGTCAAGTTTTCCTTACCAAACCTCAAATTGGCTATATCCCCATTTTTACCAATTTAACCTTTATTCTTTGATTGTTGATGGTCATCTTGGCTGCCAATGGTAGTTGTCCACTACCTAAATAGTTAAATCTCACATCAACTGCAACTTGTTTTTTATAATTAGATTATGCAAGTCAATACATGTCCAAGTTAAATTTATATGCAATTCAAACCCCTCTTGAACCTACACTTCCACCTCCCCTTATTTCCTATAAAAAGAGAGATTCAAGTGGTGAAAAGGGATTAGATCCACAACCATTTATCTACAATTATCAAGATCAATTTGCATCTACCATCTTTTTACATAAGAGTTTATTTTATAGGTCAATAAATCAACATCATCCATCATTAACATCAGTTATCATCACTAGCAATCCCCATCAAATAGAATTCTTCTTCATCAAGCTATTGGCTAAGTATTTTATCATTGTGCCAAGTTATTTAGTTTTTTATATCTTACACCTAATCCCCAACCTCTTGACCATTTGAGCACTTAGCTTCTAAACCCAACCCTTATAAGACTCAACCTCTATCTCATAACCATCATCTAATCAAAACCAACCTTGAACCAAATCAATCAACCTCACCTAATGGAGCTATCAGACCAGACTGATAGTGACTATCAATAATCAATTATCTATCCTCTAATGGTTAGCTATCTAACCACTGATGGTCATCTATCTAACTATTGACATTCAACTTAATCACTAATGGTCAACTCAACCACCGATTATCAGCCTAACCACTAATAGTCACTATCAGACTAAAAAATAGCAAGTAACGAACAAGCACCTAACCTCCCAATAACCTTAGCCAAACTCTATTTTCTTGACCTCTATCACTATATAGATCAGATTCAACAACTTGACCTTAACCTAACCAACCTTTTAATAGTTTAGCATTTACCCTAATGTTATGTTTTTAAACATATTTATTTTATAAAAATATTAATTTTAGTTGATTAAGTACTTTCATATCTATTATGCAACCTTCTTTTCTGAACATTAAATTGTCTTAATAGGTGGATTGATAGCCTCCAAGGGATCTCATGATTCTTTGATCTAGATTTATAGGAAATCCACCTTGCCTACCTAACTAACAAACCACTTTCTAGTCTCTTTCTTATCTAGGTCATCCTCCCAAGCCAAATAGGATCTCTCACAACCATCTGGATCACAAAGCACATACCAAATCTAGGTTATTCTACCATACATATACTTAGTTTCTTCTTCTTCCTCTTTTTGAATAATAATAAAATATTTACTAAAACATTCTGGCATACTTGGTGGGACCCTTATGTCTTTACTTGGGTTTATTTTATTTGCATCTGTATGCTTCTCTCTAAATTCTATTCTCATAAATGACATCAAGTTTTCTTTTGGGCTTAAAATTAACCACATAAATTGATTGCTTTTAAGTTTAGCTCACATAGGTTAACTTAAATAAAAGTAATCCTATCATATCATCACCTTTTGTTACAAATATTAAACCAAACCACCTTCATCAATTAAACATCAAACAAACTTGAAACAAGTCCTGACTAGGATTTCATCACCTAGCAGTCACCTTACCCTTTCTTGACAATCCTACTTGGAGGTCATTACCAAGGGGATAACCAACTCAAATCTTTGGTTGAGTATAAAATCTATAAATTATTATATATTTTCCAAGAACTCGACACATTTATCATTGTGATGTGTGAAGTGAGGGGATAGACCCCAATACCAAGACACATATTGATTCCCAATACAAATTCTTTTTGAGATCCTGAATAACTTGAAACTAACCATACTCTTATTTACTAGTACTTGCTCTACAAGCCTAATTGAGTCACATAATTCAAACTTAAAGCATAATCCATAAGATATACTACAAATAACCTTAGGATTTAATGTGCTTTAGTTTATGTTTTATCTTCTTTGACTTTTTCTTATCTTCACTTTATTTGAGTTGTGAGGAATCTAACTTCCCTCAGAAACCTTCTACCATTTTGCCTTCATCCACCTCATCTCCACTGCCTTGTTTAATGGGTATCCCTCCTATGGTTTCTCTAGGATATATTAACTTTCTTAGACTCCTAGGAGATAACCCTCTTGCCTTAGAACATTACCTTACATCAAGAGCCACTTATACCCCCAAACTTACCTATAGTCAACCCAACCTCACCTATGATCAACCTAACCTCACCTAAAATCAACCTAATCTCACCTATAATCAACCCAACCTCAATTATAACCAACCCAACCTTGCCTTAAATTAATTCAACCTCAACTACAAACAATTGACAACCTCTCAATAACCACTTGATCATCCCCTCAACCAATCAATAACCTTTCAAACCTTATTAGACCCTTGTCATAACCCACCTCAACTATCTCAACCTCACCTATCTTTGGGTTACCTATCCCAACCATCATATCAATTACCTCAACTAAATCAAACTTTTTATTACCTACCTAAACCATCATATCAATCACCTATACCCCCTTTTATCAACCTTATTTATCTCAAAACTAAGACTCGGCTTATCCCCCTAGCCATACTACCTAGAACTATCAACCCAATAACTATCAAACCAACTAATATCAACCTAATTTATCAACCTCATCATATAAAACCAACATGCATCTAACCAACAACAATCAAACAAACTTTTATAGCCAATCAATCTTATCACCCTTACCTATGTTATCAATCTAACCTACCTTATCCATCTTTTCAACCTTATCATCCCCATCAAGTCCAACTAATAACTATCAACTTACCCTATTGAACCAACCAAAATTTTAGACCACATAACCATATAAAACCTACCCACCATATCAACCATTTCAAATCTATAAAATACCTCAACCTTACCCAAACTCTCAAAGAAACCTACCTTATCTACCTTATCCAACCAACCAAACTTTTTGAACCCACCAATCTTATTAAAATAACCAACCTCACCAAATCATACCAATAACTATCAACCAAATTTTTCCAACCCACCAACCTTATCAAACATACCCAACCCATCAAATCACTCAAACATGTTAAATCAACCAAACATATTTGACCAACCAACTTTACCAAAGCAACCAATTAGCTCACAACCTCAAGAGCTATTAGTCTACCCTCTTCCTAGGCCATTTACGATGTTGGGGGAATCATACACCTCAATCTTTGAAAAACTTTTAAAAGATTCTATCATTAGACTCCCTCAAATCAAACTTATCAATGCTTCTCTTCCAAAACCCATTTGGTCCATAGAGAATGAGTTTTTTTTACATATCATCGTATAAATAAACATGTGGTAGATAGATGTTAGTCTTTTAATATGTTTGTCTAAAACCTTATCGATCAAAAGGATGTACCAAATGATATTCTATGTGTTACCCCCAACCTAGCCTTGAATGTCTTTAAACAATCAATCATTGAACTTCTTTTTGCACCCATTATTTTACAAAACCATGATCAAATCCCTCAACACAATGAGGTTCCTTCATTAGATTTGATCCTTAGTGCATATATAACTAGGGAAACTATAATCAAAACCCCAACCAATCCACTTTTTATCCAAGTGCACCCTTTTCAACTTCCTTTTGAAATCATCACTAAGGAAGAATCAACCTTAAAATCACCCACTTGTTGACCAAAAAGAGCCTTCTCAACTTTCCTATAAAACCATCATTAAAGAAACCAAACCACCTCTTCTACTTCCCCTTTTAATGGATCCAAACCAAGCTTAAAACATGCCACCTATAACTAAATCCAACCCAACCTTAACTAAAATCAAGCCCATTCAATTCCTTTATAATATGTTAGTTTTCATCTACCTAATGACATTATTTTTGGTTCAATTCCCTTTTGAGCAGGGTCAAATATTTGTCACCTTACCTTACCAAACAAACAAGCAAACCTAACAAACAAGCCAAATCAACCACCCAACCTACCTCCCCTAACCAATCAAACCAACCTCTAAACCAAATCAATCAACCATGATCAACCCAACTTTAAATCCAACCGTAAGCAACTTATCTATCAACACAAACCAACATCAACCCTACATTCAATATTTATTAAATATTGGCTACCCTTTTATCTAAGTTACCCATACCTAACCTAAGATCCCTCATTGACACAATTTGACACTCTTGTCCACCCCACCTCTATTTCAATATGATTTTCCCAACATCATTTCTAGACTTTAAACCTATCCAACTTTGACCCACCAATGTTTTCCTTGCTATAACACCATAACGGTGATCCTACCTAAACCACCACCTACAACTTAAACTCCAAAATAATAACTAATAAATAACAAACCTTAGGAGGCAAATTAAGTCATCTTCATCCGTAATAAACCCTCTTTACTAACCCATGTCTTTACTTGTCTACCTCAACATTCATGGAAAGGGTGTTTAGGGGAATTCTCCCTTCAAAATCCTTAACCAAACAATAACCCAAACATTAACTAATAACCAAACCAAACATTAACCTTTTGCCTACCAACTTTAACTAATGACCAAACCAATCCTTGGTATTTTCTTACCTCAACCCACACCTAACCTTGACCTTAACCTAACCTTTTACCTCCAACCTAACTAAACCTTTAACTTCAACCATTCTGCTTAGGCCTCATTTGGTCTTTAAACCTTGTAACCCTACCGTTTACCCCAACTACCCAATCAACATAGCAACTAAAATTGACCTAACCAAACCAAAAACTAATCAACATTAGAATCCAACTAATGTTTAATAGCTATTACCTAACCAACCTTACCTTTGACCATTCTTAATCTAGTGTTCTCTTTTCCATGTCTAATCTAGTGTTAAAAAGTAATTAGGGGGAATTTTCACCCCTCATTGGCCTAAAAAAAATTCACAAGTATAGATCTAGGTCATTATTCAAACCTAAGCCCCTAAATGCTTTATAATTTCATCATGTTCTTTGGTTAAGCCATGTTATTGGTCATCTGGTGTCTAACTTAAGATCATCCCTTTCTTTTAAACCACATTCCATCTCCCTATTTTAGGGGCAACTAATTAAAACTAAATCATGTGATTATCCATCACAATCATGGCCTTATCTTGAATAATGGGTACCATGGCATAATTCTCATGGTACTTTCTACCCCTTTCATACGATGGATTCCCATAATCATTGTTACCTAAACCTCTTTTCACCTACCTCACCTTCTTTTGCTTCTTGTTTACCTCCATATAGGGCAACCTTTAATCATATATAATTAGGTCTATGTCAAATCAAAAAATCAAATAAAAGAAGTAAACTCATTACCATCAGCAATCATGGGTCATTCCTAGCATTCATAGACTACTCTCTTGAACGATAGCTATTGAAAATTTATTTGAAATTGCCAAAATGTAAGGTGGAATACTCCCTTGAAGGACAATTATCAAAAAACATTGAATAAAGTAAATAAACTTAGACCACTCCCTTGAAAGATGGTTGAGTAAAGCGTTTGTCAAAATCATAGCAATTTCTTGGAAGCTTCCTGCATAAATTAACTTCCCATATACAACAATAACACAAAAGACCCACTATCAAAATCACAATAAAAGAAAACTAATCTTGAAAGCTACACTTGGCTCTCAAAATACAAACTAAGGTAGAAGTTACAATCACCTTTCATAGGTAAGTTTCTTGTCTCGATCAGTCTACACATTTTATGACATATACCTATTTATGTTGGCTCTTTGGTGACCTATAGAAGAGACATACAAGTCTCACAAGAAGGTTCCATCTTCACCTAACTCCCTCTTTTTTTTCAAGGGATCTTTGAGCATACTTGACACTTCATGATCAAGATACCTTATTTTAACCAACCAAATAAGAAAAACATAGATCACAGACGGTTTATGTTTATAATCCCACCCATCTTTCCACTATGGTCTTTGCCAATCAGAGCATTTAACCTCCTCCTTTTACTTTTCATGACACTTGTCAAGATATATGTCTTTCATTTTTAGGTCTTTAAACCTTCAACTACCAACTTTTACACCCTTTCACCAAGAAATGGTGAACCTTTTTTCCAAACCAAGTGGTACACCAAATTGGGCAACCTATTTTAACACCACAAAAGCAACAGTTAGAGATCGCCCTTCTCCACCAACCAAACTGACCAAGATATTACCTTTCTCCATCAACCTTGACCTTTAACAGAACCTAACCATTGGAGATCACTTTTCTCCTTAAACCTTTAACCTTTGGAGATTACCTTTCTCCATAATCCTAACCATTGGAAGTCACCCTTTCTCCACCAACCTTAAACCAAGCAACCTTTAACCTTTTTAGAGATCACCCTTCCTCTATAACCTTTTACACCACCTAACTAAGAGATCACCTTTCTCCCCCAACCTTGACCTTTTAATCCAACCCCTTAGGTAGTAGCTTATTCTCTCTTAACCATTTAACCATTGGAGATTACCTTTCTCCACTAGTTAAACCATTTTGATAAACCAACCTAGCCATAGGAGATTACCCTTTTTCGACCAACCACTAGACCATGTCCACCTCAATGTTGGCCATTTTTTTACCTAACCACATTGTCACCTTTTTGTTTGTCCATTTTAGCCCAACTGGCATATGTTTTACAACACTTTTTGCTTGGTCCTTTGACTACAATGACAACATTTCCATGTTAACCACTTTTTGAACTTACACCTCCTCATGCATACCTAACCCACTTATGTCTTCTTGGGATCACTTCCTACCTTAGATACCCATGATACTTGACCCATTTATGTTTTCATCAGGAGCACTTCCTACCTTGGATACCCATGAAGACACCGACCTTATTTAGGAAACTAACAGGTGTACCCAATCACCATGCCTAAATACGGTCATGTATTATACTAGTCGCTTGTCCCTTAACATCAACCTTAATTTTTACTAATCATGGTAATATTATCTATGAAAAATCTTGAATATCATATTTAGTCACATTTTATGTGATTTTCTTTTAATTCCCAACCTTTTACCAACTTATCATAACTAACCTTTTTCACCCACCTACCCACTTATCAAACCTATACCTAATTCCATTTTACCTCATCACTTTTTAGTTTGAGGGGGAACACTTTTTCCCATACTTAGGGAAAACTTGACCTTGAACCAACCTTCACCTTCACATACACCTAGAATCTATTTCTGGTTTGAAGCTTGATGATATAAACTACATAATAAAAAGGGGCAAATGTAGACACTAGAAAACTACACACCATAATTTCTCGTGTCATAACCTGACCTCCTCGAACCACCTCCTAGCCATTTGCCCTGCCAAACCTCCAATTGGATAAACCCACCCTTTTGACCAATTTAACCTTTAACCTTCACCCTTAATTATCAATGATTAGTAGTCTAAATTTTGATGGTTGGTAGTTTGACCACTAAGAGTTAATGATCTAATAATCGATAGTTAGGTTTTCCCTACTAAACCTCCAATTGGTTAAACCCCCCTTTTTACAAATTTAACCTTTGGCCTTCAACCACTGATGGTCATTTGTCCACCACCTAAAAAGTTAACTCCAGCATCAACTACAACTTACTTTTTTATAATTATCTTGTGTGATTCAATACATGTCCAAGTTAAATTTAGATGCGAGTTGAACCCCTCTTGAATCTACACTTCCACCTCCCCTTTCTTCCTATAAAAAGAGAAATTCAAGAGGTGAAAAGGGATTGGATCCACAACCATTTATTTGTGATTATCAAGAGCCATCTACATTTACCATCTTTGTGTATTAGAGTTTATTTTGTAGGTTAATCAATCAGCATCAATCATTATTAACATCAGCAATCATCACCAATAATCCCCATTAGATAGACTTTTTCTTTATCAAGCTATTAGCTAAGTATTTTATCATTATTCTAAGTTATTTAGTTTTTATATCTTGTACCTAATACCTAACCTCTTGACCATCTACACACTCAGCCTCTAAAATTGACCCTTTTGAGACTCACCCTCTATCTCGCAACCATTAGCCAATTAAAACCAACCTTGAACCAAATCAATCAACCTCACCTAACTGAGCTAATAGACTAGACCGATAGTAAACATCGATGGTCAGCTATCTGACCACCAATGGTTAGCTATCTAACCACTAATGGTTAGTTATCTAACTATCAATGGTCAACTCAACCATTGATAGTTAGCTCAACCATCGATGATCACCCTGACCACCGATGGTCACTATCAGACCAAAAACTAGCAAGTAACCAACAAGTACCTAACAAGCTAATGACCTCAACCAAACTTTATTTTCTTGACCTCTATCACTATATTGATGAAAGACATCAACCTAACCTTAACCTAACTGACCCTTTGATAGTTTAAAATTTACCCTAATGTTATTATGTTAAACGTATTTCTTTTGGAAAAGTATTTATTTCTATTGATTAAGTACTTTCATATCTATTATGAAACCTTATTTTTTGAACATTATCTTGTCTTAAAAGGTGGATTGATGGCCTCTAATGGATCTCACACTTCTTGTATCTAGATTTTTAGGCAATCCACCTTGCCTACCTAACTAACAAACCATTTTCTAGTCTTTTTCTTATACATGTCATCCTCCCAAGCTAAAGAGGAGATCTCACAACCATTTGGATCATGGATCACACACCAAATATATGTTCTTATACCATACCCATACTTAGCTTCTTATTATTCCTTTTTTTGAATAATAAGAAGAAATTTACTGAAATGATGAATACAAAATTCAACATATTGCCTACAACAAGTGGTGCATGTGTTATAAATTTTTACATAGAAGTGTTTAGCCATCTTAAAATATATTTGACTAATATAAATTTATGGATAGTTATGTAAAAACTTAGATTAAAATTATTTTTGGGTCATATTCAATAAACATTTTAAATGTAATCCACCATTATGAGAACCACCTTTTCTTTTCATGACATCTCTTATATGAGGTGAAACCCTTAACTATACAAGTAAATATTTATGATCACTAGCTATATCTTTGTCTTTTCAATTGAGTCCACCCATAAGTCATTGTTATTAGCATCATCAGGTTTTTTATGTGTCCCAATTACTTTTATTAGTGTTTTTCTTGTGCTTTTCATATTTTTTTAATCAAGGGTTTTCTTCCTATTTGACTACTTACTATACAAGTTGTATCTATGCATCAAGTAGTGTTACTATATTTTTTTATATTTATTTACACCTATAGTATGGTATCCATCATATATATTTTCAACAATTACCTCATTTTCAATAAATATTATATGTTCTTAGTTATAGGGCATACATAGTGGGTCTTATCTTAAGCAATTTCATCAGTGAAATAAACAATTGACATCTTTGAGTATCATTTAAATTTTCAAAGTATTTATCCCAAATTATTTTAGATTTTCTTTTTGAATATAGATCAAAAACATTCTTAGGCATTGGTTTCAAAAAAATTTCATCAACTTCAATTAAGTACATGGATTTTCTATAAAATATCCTAGGAGGTGTTACTAATGGTATAGTTTATTTATTTGGTGTTTCCATATTTTTATCTTCACTACTGAGTTATTCATTTTATGTTCATGTATAGTTACTTCATTATTACTTTCACTATTAATTATTTCCATGAAATTTTATTCATTATTGCTTTCACTATTATGTGTTTCCATGTAGTTTTATTCATTGTTAGGGGGTAATTTATCATGCATATTATCATCATCACCAAAATTTAAAAAATAATAATTTGAATGTGGACTTGAAATATAATTTGGACTTTTACCTCAACATTCATTTTCATTATTCACTTCATCATTATCCATGACATTTGTTTCATTAGGGATAATATATGTACCTTTTCTTGTATGAAATGTTTGCATTCATTCATTTTATTTTCTTCTCAACACTTGTAATAGACCTATAATTTAGAGTTTTAACTTATTCCTATATTTAGAATAAAATTTTTCACCCATGATTGGATGAAATTAATAGGTTTTGAGGATGGGGATAGAAAAATTAATTTGCAACACTATGTAAAGTAAAAAATGACATATAGAAGAACCGTGGAGATAAAAATATTGAAATAAACAAAATAATAATGTTGGTAAAAGTGTTTTATTGGTAATGAAAGGAATGGCTATGCACTACAATGCATATGAATTTTTATATACACTTTTTAATACATTTTATTCAAGGGTTATATATACCTTTTATTCAAGTGTTTATATATACCATTTGTTTATTTACAATTGCTTCAATTTGTGATAAAATCAAGGTTCATTAAGCCAAAAATGTCATCTTGTATAATTTATTAAGACATATAGTAGGTTCACAAGGCTAAATTTTGCCTAACTCACATTTATGATTGCACCAATTTACTAATTAAATCAATTGATGGTAGAATTGGAGCTAATTTATCCCCAAATCATGTCATATTATTTCAATTAGGTTCAAGGGGTTATATTTTCCCTAATTACATTTAATATTGAGCTAATTAGTTATTTGGTTCATGCAGTGATAAAATTGGTGTTGATTGAGCCTCATATCACATCCTATACAATTGGAATTAGGTTTAAAAGGGGCTTAATTTGGCCTAAATAACATTAATGCTTACACTAATTTTCTAATTGGCTCAATTTATGATAAAATTAGGGATAATTGAGCCCACAATAAAATGTCAAGAATCTAGAACAATAAACATGCTCTAACTCTACTGTTAGGACCAAGGAAGCACCATTGATTACCATGTACAAGCAACTTAATATGCAAAATTAAACCAGAAGTAACAAGTAACTAGAATTTAGAAATAACATAGAATAAGAGAGACAATACCCAATTATATTAATACTCTTCCAGAAGGAAATACAACAAAGAAGATTGCCACAGTTCTTCTTCCTTACCTCTCTAGAGCTCACACACATCTAGAGCATAAATAGTAAATCTCTTCAAGAGCTCACTCTCTCTCTTACGGTCCCAACACACAACTCAAACACAGAGTTGGTGTTCATCTCCAACCAGTCAGTATCACTACTACCAGTACACAATTGCTCCATGCACTCCACATGTGCTCCACGCACTCCAAGTACATAATTGTACTTCAAGTAGATCTCCCATGAACTTTCAACAACCTGCAACTCAAATGATCTTACTTTGGAAGGAACTACCTTGCCTTCCTCTTTGCTCTCCAATCGAGTACACACCGTACTCCAAGTAGATCCCACCTGATCCTGCTCCCTATTGTGTTGCTGTCACCTTGATCCTATTACCACCTATAGATCAACCTGGTTCTACACACTTGCAAACCTAGACCTCGCACACACATACACCTGTAGATCAATGATCTTACTTACCATGTAGATCTCCAAATTTGGCCTTGCACACCTGCTAACCAAGATCCTACATACATGAAGAATCCTATTGATTCTCCAAACTAGCACCCACACTTGGCACTGTGGCACTAGGAGGAACACACCATGCTCTCTTCACTCTGAAGGAGCTAATATTTGCTCTCTTACTCTCTAGCACAAATTACAATACAGCCCATGAGTTTATTATATAGATCTCATGCAAACAATAATTAGACATCTAATTACAATAATTAGATCCGCAGATCAAGACTAAAATTAGCCTTCTTCATGCAAATAACCAGTTCGTTAATGAACTATCCATAGAACTCACAGTTTGGAACCGCACAGGTGATCGATGTCAGTCCCTGTCTACTTGGGGGTGATCGACATCAGCCGATCTCTGACTATTGTTTACAGCTTCCTGTCTCCACGTGACTGATGTTGATTGGCCTGACCGACGCCGGCAACTGTGACACTCAGCACCCTCCTCCAATGTCTGCATCAGTGAAGCTTTTAGCTCTACAACCTAACAATCTCCCACTTGGAGATAAACAACTACACTGTACCTATACCTATACACTATCTAATCTATTTCTTGGCTTGTATCCCTCTTCAAGCTCAACCTTGAAGACCAACCACCACAAATCTTGTGCTACACCTCCTGTCATCCAAGTAACCTACCACATTTGCATCTACAAACCCATGTAGAAAAGAACTTGACCCTGCATCGCATGTCGACATGCTAGTGGTCCCTCTCAAATACCTGAGAATCCACTGAACTACCCTCCAGTGCTTCTTTCCTAGATTAGCTCCAAACTTTTTGACAACACCCACTGCTTGGGCAAACTCAGGTCTATACCAAACCTCATGTGATTTTAGACACTGAACTATCCAGCCCTTAGTGTGATCTAATTCTGCATCCTACGTATTGAACCTCACTAACACTTGATTCACATCAGCTCCCACTGGAGACAAAATCAACCTATGATATTCCATGTCTCTCATGCCAAAGAATTTCACTGCTCCAAATTCCTCATGACATGCCACTAAACTAACCTTACCCTTAGCTCAGTAAAACCCTATATGTATGAACCTACTAGCTAGCATACCATCCACATACAGTAACAGGATAATGTTGCAACCATCATCCACCTAGTAAGACAAACACAATGGTTACACTGACACTGACTAAAGCCCTACTTTGTCATCCACCTATCAAAACCTGTACCACTATCCTGTAGCTTTCTCAAGACCATATGCCCTGGCCTTCCATCTCACGTATCCATTCTCTCTATTCTTTAACTAAGGTATCCATTCATCTCAGTGCTTTCATACCAGCTGGCAACCCTACCAAATCTCCCATTTGGTTTTGCATCCTGTTCATGCCATGCTCCCAATGTTTCCTAGATCCTTCCTGCTCTATAATGAGCAACGAGTATAAAGAAAAGGAACAATGAATTTGAGGCTTACTTACCACTTTTAGTCCTCCATATGGGTGTTTGAGACTCCTTGACAGCTTGCTATCTGCCCAAAATCCATTACAGTGACGGACCTCAGTCACCACACAATCTGCATCTGATCGACATCAATTCCCATGCAACTATCCTTTCTATTGATGCCAATTTTATGACCAACATCGGTCTTACCTGGTCACTGACATCAATTTTATGACCAATGTTGGCAGCAACCCTACCTAACACCACTGGCTCTAGTCTGCAGATGATCGACATCGGCACCTGTCTGTTTAATGTCGGTTCCCCTTGACTGATGCCGATAACTGTGTTCACCTGTGATTGATGACTTTTTACCTATGATCTCTCCATGGATCAAAACCCTATCCAAACCACCCTGCTCAGAGATGTCCAACCTTCTCCACTGATCTCTATCAATCGTTTCCTCCCAAAACACCAAGGCTTTCCAGTTCTTAAGTCTGTCAAACACATTTGTCTTCCTCTTAAGAACATGCATCTCCTTCTTGCTCATGTGACCAAGCCTACAAAGCCATGTCTTCACAATAGAAGAAGAATCAGTAATATAAGTAGATAGATAAAGGATACCTACTTTGTTACCACTAGCTAATTCAAGTGCATCCACTATGAGAGTTCTTGTGCATCTCTCATCACCCAACTTTCTTGAAGCAATTAGCCGCATCTTTAGAACTAGGACCTGCATGACATTCTTCAACACCCATGTGTTGGCTGCCTGTAATTACAACAACACTTCCCCTTTTCCAATTCTTTGGCAAGGCACACCAGCCCCTAAATAAATCTTTCTAAAGTCTCTAAAGACCTTAAAATGGAAAAATACTCTATTTTGGATTGCATGGAAAGAGGCAACAAAATCTATAAAACAAGATTCTACTTTATCCAAGAAACATCCCAAAGCATCTTATGCAACAACACCTGCAACATCTGCTTCTGCAGTTCCTTCATGCTGATCTTCTACTAACCAACAATATTTCTTTACCTGCTCTTTCATTCCATAACACCGTAATTGATCATTCATGCCTTTGAATTCCTCCATTCTTAGTGTACTTTCTTTTGCCATTGCTATACTCCCACTCAATCAGAAACCCCTGAGAGTGACCTATAACCAAACACAAACCTGCTCCCTACAACCTTAGCTCTGATACCAACTGTTAGGAATTTAGAACAACAAACATGCTCTGACTCCACTGTTAGGACCAAGGAAGCACCATTTATTACCATGTACAAGCAACTTAATATTCAAAATTAAACCAGAAGTAACAAGTAACTAGAAGTCAAAAATAACACAGAATAAGAGAGACAATACCTAATTATATTAATACTCTTCCAGATGGAAATACAACAAAGAAGATTGCCACAGTTCTTCTTCCTTACATCTCTAGAGCTCACACACATCTAGAGCATAAATAGTAAATCTCTTCAAGAGCTCACTCTCTCTCTTATGGTCCCAACACATAACTCAAACACAGAGTTGGTGTTCACCTCCAACCAGTCAGTATCACTACTGCTAGTACACAAGTGCTCCATGCACTCCATAAGTGTTCCACACACTCCAAGTACACAATTATACTTCAATTAGATCTCCCATGAACTTGCAACAACTTGCAACTCAAATGATCTTAATTTGGAAGGAACTACCTTGCCTTCCTCTTTGCTCTCCAACCGAGTACACACCGTACTCCAAGTAGATCCCACCTGATCCTGCTCCTTGTTGTGTTGATGTCACCTTGATCCTACTACCACCTGTAGATCAACCTGGTTTTTCACACTTACAAACCTAGACCTCGCACACACATACACCTACAAATCAATGATCTTACTTACCATGTAGATCTCCAAACGTGGCCTTACACACCTACTGACCAAGATCTTACATACATGAAGAATCCTTCTAATTCTCCAAACTAGCACCCACACTTGGCACTGTGGCACTAAGAGGAGCACACCATGCTCTCTTCACTCTGAAGGAGCTAATATTTGCTCTCTTACTCTCTAGCACAAATTACAATGCAGCCCATGAGTCTATTATATAGATCTCATGCAAATAATAATTAGACATCTAATTACAATAATTATATTCACAGCTCAAGACTAAAATTAGTCTTCTTCATGCAAACAACCGATTCGTTAATGAACTATCTATAAAACTCGCAGTTCAAAACCGTACAGGCGACCGATGTCAGTCCCTGTCTACCTAGGGGTGATCGATGTTGGTCGATCTCTGATCATCATCAGCAGCTTCTTGTCTCCACTTGACTGACGTCGGTTGGCTTGATCGATGCCAGTGACTGTGACACTCAGCACCCTCCTCCAATGTCTGCATCAGTGAAGCTTTTAGCTCCACAACCTAACATAAAATATTATAGTTTAAATTAGGTTGAAGGGACTCAAATGAGCCCTAATTACCTCCATGATTGAAACAATTGAATATTTGGTTCATTATATGATACAATTGGGGTTGATTAATGCCAAAATCACATCCTTTAAAATTGAAATTAGTTTTTTATGGCTCAATTTAGCCCAAATAACATCTTATATTCATAGTTAGGATCAAGGGTCTCAAATTGGCCCCAATTACCTCTTTTAGTGCATTCATGATAAAATGTATGTTATACAATTATTTGATCCATGAATTAGGTTTTTGGGGCTCAATTTATCCCAAATCAGATCTATAATTTCACCAATTGACTAATTAGATCAATGAATGATAAAATTGAATCTAACTTAGCCCAAAATCATGCCCTACTCTTGTAGTTAGGTTTAAGGGGCTTAAATTAGCCCCAATTGCATTTTTTATTAGACCAATCAATTATTTGGTTCATATAGCGATAAAATTGGTTTTGATTGAGCCCCATATCACATCATATATTATTAAAATTAACTTTGAAATGGGATAAATTTGGCCTAAATAGTGTTAATGATTGCACCAATTGACTAACTAGCTCAATCTTAAATAAAATTAAGGATAATTGATCCCTCAATCAGATCTTATAGTCATAGTTAGGTTGAATGGGTTCAAATTATTCCTAATTTCCTTCAAAATTGAATGAATCAACTATTTAGTTCATTATGTGATGGCATTAGGGTTAATTGATACCCAAATCACATCCTTTATAGTCAAAATTAGGTTCATGTGGCTCGATTTGCCCCAATTACATCACTAATTAGCTGAATTCATGATGGAATCAAAGCTAATTTATCCCCAAATCACATCTTATTATCATAATTAGTTTTAAGGGGATCAAATTGGACCTAATTGCATCTTTGATTGAAATAATCAATTCTTTGGTTTATTTTGTGATGAAATTAGAGCTAATTGAGCCCCAAATCACATCTTATACAATCAGAATTAGGTTTTAAATGGGATTAATTTAGCCCAAATTGCATAACTAATTTCACTAATTAAATTAATTGGCTTAATGTATGATAAACTTAGGGATAATTAATCCCTAAATCATATCCTATAGTCATGTTTAGGTTGATGGGGCCCAAATTAGCTCTAATTACATTCATGATTGAATAAATTGACTATTTCATTCATTATGTGATAACATTGGGGTCAATTGAGATCCAAATCACATCATATAGAGTTGAAATTAGATTCACATGGCATAAAGTTTCTCAAATCATGTCATTGATTACACAAAGTGACTAATTGGATCAACCTATGATGAATTTAGAGCTAATTATCCTCAAATCACATATTTTAGTTGTAATTAGGTTCAAGGCACTTATATTGACCCTAATTGCCTCCCAAATTGAACCAATCAACTATTTCATACATTATGTGATGACATTGGAGTTTATTTCAGCCCAAACCACATCTTATATCATTAAAATTACATCTATCATTGAACTAATTTATTCTTTGGTTAATTTAATGATTAAATTAGGGTTGATTGAGCCCCAATTCACATTTTATAGAAGTGATTAGGTTGATGGGGCTCAAATTGGCTCTAATTACATTTGTGATTTAACCAATTGACTATTTGGTTTATTCTATAATTACATTGGATTTGATTGAGCCCTAAACTACATCCCATTTAGTCAAAATTAGGTTCATGAAGTTCAATTTCACCCAAATTGCATCATGATTACACCAATTGACTAAATATATAAATATGTCATGAAATCAGAGCCAATTTAGGCCCAAATCACATCTTATATTTTTAGTTAGATTTAAAGGGTTCAAATTGGCCCTAATTGCCTCCATTATTGAAATAATCAACTCTTTGGTTAATTTTGTGATGAAATTGAATCTAATTGAATCCCAAATCACATCCTATACATTTGAAATTAGGTTCACATGCCTAATTTGGTCCAAATTGCATCATTATATTAACTATGTCCTCTATATGAATTTTATTATTAAAGTGCACTAAAATCAAGTATTGATCTAGATAGGATTGAATACAAAAACAATGCCATGTATGGAGTAGTAAAATTAGAAAAATAACTCAAATGGAAGAATCTTGTCTTCATAGCCAAATGTTGCATTAACATTCATTACCCAAAAAGTACATAGGAAGGTACATTATATAGTGACGAATTAGGTCATCCAAAAAGGTAATTAAGTCAAATCATTATTATAAAATGACTTAAATTACATTTCCTCTAATGACCTATTATTAACTTATGTAAGCTAATTAGATTATGTAAGTAGAAACACATAGTGGGAAAAAGTCTACACTAACACCCCCCTTAATATTAGTTTAGGTGGATAGTAGAATTGGGTCCCAATAATGAGGCATGATGAGGTACCTAAGTATATAAAAATATATAATTAAGAAGTCCCCATAGAATATTTTGAGTTTCTTATAGTAGAGGTCAAAAAATAACCAAGGTTGATGATGAGATTCTTTACGTGGAGACTGAAGAAGCTTCATCCACAATGAACAATGTTTCTTCCCTTTGATAAAGGAAGAACATGATGAGTGTATTGAAATTATACTCATTTCATAATATAATATGAAGGTAGTAGTACAAATATCTCTTAATAGGGTCCAAAATAAAAGTGTGGCATAGGTCTGATAAGATCATAGACAAAAAATGAATCTAATGCCAATGAAGTAAACCTATTATAAGGGCATGAAACATTCACTAAAATAATGTCTACAATGCCCTTAACCGTTTGTATGTCTAGGGATATATGTAGTCAACTTGTTTCTTGCATAACCCTTTTGCATATTATTTTATAGTTATTTATACACTCATATTCTTATTAGGTTGGCCTATGGGTTTTCCATGGCCTTGGTTGACTATAAATAGGAGGTAGGTTTAGTTGTTGATCATCATATCAAAGTAATCATTTCTTATTGTAAGTATTTGGGATATTTCCCCCATCAAAGTGGATTATATATTATTCATATTTTATACTATATTTCCATATCATTATGATTTATTATTTTTATTCTGATTATTTGGTGAAGTAATTTCATTACAAGTGGTATCAGAGCTTCAATTTGGGCCATAATCAAGTCAAAAACCATAGATATTATAATTTGGATATATATCACAAATGGTTACTAATTTCTAAAAAATATTTTTACTGAAGGTGAAAAATTATTCAAGTAATGCTTCATTAGAATTTCAGCTCAATTGTATTTATTTTTCAAAAGTTATTGCTATTTTAATATTTTTTCATAGATTCTTTCCATAGCTTGCAATTTGTAGATTTTTTCAAATTTATTTACATTTTTGGAAAGCTTGGAAAAAATTATTTTTGGTTTATTCTTTGATATTTATGATTTGAGCCTGACATATTTACAAACATTCATAGTCAAATTTAGGTCAATGAGGTAAAATAAGGTTCACCATTGGGCCTTCTTATGGATGGTCATATAACTCATAACTAGGGGAAAGGAAAAGAAACCCATAACAATAATTTAGGTAATAAAATGCATTTGAAACCTCTGATATGATGTATTTAGAGATGATTTCTCAAATTTAGTTGAATCTTCATGGCTTGATGCAGAAGGATGCGCAAGTCCAAACTCAAACATTAGCAATGCAAGGGGAGATTAATGGTGTGATAAATCAATTGCAACAAATCACAACACAATTGGATATCATTTCATCTTATTTTACACTCATCAACCCTCTAATTTTTCAATATGGTCCTCTTCCTCTCAACACTAACACTACCAATATGTTGGTGAAACTGATGTTACTAAAAGTGGACTTGTGCAATTTTGATGGCAAGGACCCACTCACTTAGATCATTCAAATTAAAAATATATTTGATTTTCACCAAAATCATATCTCTAAAAATTTGGTTATGGAATATTTGTATCTAGAATTGGAGCCATTCATTTGGTATTTTTGGTTGTGTGCTCAAAAGAAGAAGACTGGTGCTTCTGTTACATGGTCAGTAGTCACTGATGATTTGATGTCTCACTATCAATATAATGTTTGTAAAAGATAATTTAGTGAGTTATCAAAAATTCAACCAACATGAATAGTGAATGATTATATTCATTAATTTTAGAATTTATCCTTACATTTAGATGACATCAATGAGGCAAATCTGACTAACCTTTTTATGGGTGGACTAAAAGATAGCATTCAATTAGAAGTTCATATATTTAGCCCCAAAACTATATCTAAAGCTATACCAAGGGCACACTTAGTAGATGAAAAAGAGATGAGCAAACATCATCCTTTCACTACTAGTCAGGATCACACCTCCTTAACTCCATCACTACCATAGCCTACTAGATTGACACCACAACAAATTGAGGAGAAGTGTGGCAAAGGGTTGTGTTATGATTTTGATATAAAATGGATCAAAGGTTGTCATTGTACTAAAAATAAGTTATTCTACATCTAAAGGGCCAATGAGGATGAATAATATGAGGAAGCATCTCATGAGGGTTTTGAAGGACCTGAGGAGGAAGATGTAGATTCTCAACCTACTATTTCCTACCATACCCTTGCTTGTATTTATACTCCTCAGAATCTTAAGGTGGTGGGTTTGATTAAGAATAAAAATTTCGTGGTGTTGATTGACTCAGAAAGTGCACATAATTTCATCAATAGTGAGTTAGTTTCTTAGTTAAATTGTTTAATCTGCCCAACTCTAAAATTTTAGGTCATGATTGCAGATGGTGGTATAGTTAATTATTTTGGAAAATGCCACAATATTAAGTTATCAATGGGTTACTATCTACCATATTCCCCTGTGTTTTATATTCTTATGGGTGGGACTAACATTATTTTGGAAGTATAATGGCTTAACACATTGGACACTATTAAGATGAATTTCCAGAAATTCTTCATGGGCTTTCATTCTAAATGCAAGCTAGTAGAACTGTAGGGATTAAGAACTACATCTCCACAAGTGTTTATTTCACATTAGATGAACAAGATTCTAAAAAGGGTGGTGAAGGATTTATGATGCATTTTTTTCCATTGATGTTTAACAAATTAAGGATTCTTGATAAATGTATCTAATCAAATAGAAGAAAATACCTTCTAAAGATGGTACATGGGAGGATGAAGCCTTCATGAAACAACATCCAATATTTCTTCAACATTGAGGATAATGTTATTTTGAAAGGGAGGGGAATGTTATGCCCTTAACTAATAGTGTGTCTAGGGATATATCTAATCAACTTATGGTTTGCATAATCCTTTTGCATATTATTTTATATTTATCTATGTACTCATATCCTTAGTAGGTCTACCTATGGGTTTTCCATGGCCTTGATAGACTCTAGATAAGAGGTAGTGTTAGTTATGCATCATAATTTTATATTAATCATTTATTTTGAAATTATTTGGTAGGTTGGCCCCTCGAAGTGGCTTGTATATTATTCATATTTTCTTCTATATTTCCATATCATTGTGATCTATTATTGCTATTCTTGGTGAAGTAATATCATTACAATGTCCATGAAAAGTGTGGATCATGGTTCAACAACTCTCAAAACTAAAGAAGAGATTGTATATGAAGCACACATATCTAAAGAATGAGTATCCATAGGTAGAGATGTGTTGTCGATGCTCTTAATATATTCACTCATACTATCAATGAAGATGAGATGATCCTCTGAATAAAAATTTTATGATGGATCTAGAAGAGAAACATTCTATAATAGAATTAATATATATCCTACAAAAGGACAACTATGGTCTAGTAGAAACTCATCCATTAGTGGCGGGTCAATATAAGGAAGACCATTGTCCATCTAGAATGACTCATCACAAGAAATAAGAGTGGGAGGAGAGAGTACGATAGTATCTAAAGAGACAATAAGAAAAGGATGAGGATTGATATAAATCTCATCAACATTTTTGAAAAGAGTCTAAATAGGGCTCCAAATAGTGAAGGGGCACTCTATGTGCTCTACATGGTAGTAGATATCACATGAAATGTGCATCAATAAGTGACCATACACACAATCATAAGAGTTGGCCCAATCATTGTATTTATAAGGGTTAGTGGAGCTAGGAATCTAGCATATATAAATGCAATAAGTCATATTATGTGAGTAAGCATTCCATGTACATTCACCATGAACCATAGTTGGTGTTTCCATAGGAACTAATGGAGTAGAATCAACTATCCTCATCTGGTATTTCCTAATTAGAGATAGGTGATTTGACATGACCATAATTAACCATGTATGTTCAATGTGATGAACATTAGACTTAACTAAAAATGCATCCAAATGAGTAATTTTTGTAGTGGTCACTAAATTCCCCCTGATATTGCATAGGTTGGCACTTTATATTTGAATGCATATATAATCAACACATGTAAGTACATATATAATCACCATATATATAAAAGTAACATAAGTGTGAAAAATATAAGAATAAATGTGACCCCATGAAATTAAATAAGATTAGATTTACAAGGCTCAAGAATAGCATAAATGTATAGAGCTAAAAAAACTCACACTTTAAAAAAGGCACCTAAAAAGAGCTATAGACTAAAAATTATGTGAGTTTGAAATTCTTTAAAAAAATCACCTTGTAAAACTAATAATTTGAGCTTGAAAAATATTTAACTCAATTTTTCATAAAAAAATTAAGCCCCCTTTGGTTGGTTGTGACCAAGGGTTAAACTCCCATGTGACCATAGGCCAAGGGCTAGAATGGGTGCTCTTTTTCAAAGATTGGAACATGTCAAAGTTACTTATAAGGGTGGAATAATCCATTAGGTGTAAAATTAGGGGTGTCAAGTTTTGATACATGTGAAAATAAGGGTGTTGGTTTGTGATACACATGTAGGTATGGGTCTCAAATTTTGATAGGCATATAGTAAGAGTGTTAGGTTTCAATAGGCATGCAAGTAGGGGTGTTAAGTTCTAATAGGAATGTAGGAAGGGGTGTCAAGTTCTGATAGGCATGTAATTAGGGGTGTTGTGTTCTATCATGTGCAAATAATCATTGTATAATCTATCACAATTATTGATAAGAGGGTCAAGTTCTAACTAAGTTGATCACAAAGGGGTTAGGGTCTGACCTATTTGCCTACAACCACTTAAATTTTTGTTTAGACTTATTTTTCTCCCAAGAAAAGTCTACCAACTTCCATAAACTACGTAATCTTCTTCTAAAGGTGGAAATGGTCATTGAAGGGTAAAAATCCACCAAAGTGCTTGCAAGGGTTAGAAACTCCATAGAATCTAAAAAACCCTTAGATTTATAGATTTGGTATGGCTTCTATAATAAATAGTAAGGATACACCCAGTTTTTTTGGCAAACCCATAAAACCCCATATAAATTTTTTCCTCAAAGTCACTAGGTGTACATATTTTTGTAGAATTCAAAAAATGGCTTTTATACCCTCTAAAAATGGTCAAAAACTAACTATCACAAAATTAGGTTGTGTTTAAAGTCTTTCATAGGGTTTTGGCACCTTCTAAATTCAATGGTGATGTCTATTTTTTATTTTTAAACTATTGAGATATATGTTTGCATGAATTTTCTAGAAACCCCACCAAACCCTTAAAATTTGAAATCAATGAAAAACACCAGAGCTAGAATGTTAGATATCACAATAGAGGCTATGACATTCAAATACCAAAAAAACTTTGATACCATGTTAGAGTGGGCCACAATCGATGATCGATATAGATAGGATCAAATGCATTGATAATACCCTATATAGAGTAGTGAAATCAGAAAATACAACTCAAATGGAAGAAGCTTATCTTCACAACCAAAATTTGCATTAACATTCATTAGCCAAAATTTACATAGGAAGGTACATTATATAGTTAGAAATTAGGTCACCCAAAAAGGTAATTAACTCAACTCATAATTAGAAAATGACTTAAACTACATTTTTTCTAATGACATTTTATTAACCTAAGCAAGCTAATTAGACCATGTAGATAAAACCACATAGTGTAAAAATGCATACACTAACATGTATAACATAAATTTTATAATAAAAAAATATAAAATTAAAATTAAAGACACCTACTTCACATAGACATCTCTCATGGCATACTGTTTAGCTTTAGGGACAATAGATAGTTACCTATATGGACTATGAAAAAAATGTATCTTTATGTATGTTTTTAATGATCACAAGTCACATGAAATAAATACATTGTATGTTTCTAGTGATGATAAATAATAATAGATCCAAATATATGTGAGTGTGTATACACTTTTACTTTATATAGTTTCAAAAACATACCTAGAGGCTTTTAAATGGATTGTATTCTTGACCCTAATGCCTCGATGTGTACACACAACCAAATCCATGTTTTAAACTAAAAATTAAAAAATCCATTTCTACCATCAAACATTATGAGTTTCACTAAAACATTTCTTAAAACTATTACTATGACATCAACCACCCTCTACTCTTTCCAAATATATTATTTTTATATTTTTTTACTATTTTAATGTTTCTATATATATTTAATTCTAAATACATCTTTTTATGCCACTATATGTTGAAACTATACATGTTTACATTTTTTTATGTATTTATTTTCTTTCATCCAAATGCAAAAAAATTATATGGTTACAAACTAGGCTTAATTTTATACACATTGAAAAAAAAAAACTAGTTGTTAGACTTTTTCTAGGTAGGTAAGGTGAGGGGGGATGGGTATAGGATGGGGGTAGGGGAACATATCCAACTATCCATTTTTTTAATCATTTTTATCATCTATTTAATTTTAAAATTAATACAATATAAATATTTATTATTTAAAAAAAAAAGGTTTCAAACTAGATGATCTTATCTAATATTCTACCAAATGGTTTCAAATAATACTAAATGACGCTAAAACATGAGGGGGTGCATACCTGACTATCTATTATGTTTTTATGAAAAAATAGGAGTTCCTCTTCTAATTTTATATGTTTGACCTATTACTACTTAACCATTTCATAACAAGATAGTATTTTAGAAGCTACACTTGAAATGCTAAAATTCATGTTCTTATATCATCTTCAAATTTTAAGTGTAGCCATCTCAAATAATCTATAGAATTTGAGGCTTCTCATTTTTTATAAAAATAAATGTCCATGTGATACCATCCTTTGGCCCATAATTTCCATTCAGTTACCTTTTACCTATATATTTGAGCATCAGACTACCCAAGTGAATTGGTTTCCAAGTTGAGTGCTCACAAACAAGAGTGAGTGGTAAAACTACCCTTCTAGCCTAAAGAGTAAGATCAAAATTTTCCCTTCCTATAGATACCCATATTTGGTACAAACATAATTTCATAGCTCTTTTATCATATATATTTTGACTAAGAGTTAGATATCTGGTGGCATGGTCTCATGTGGACCTCTATGGTTCCATCTTATTTCACTTACTTTATCTACCCCTATGGGACTATATGTTGTAAATTATCTTTTATTTAATGTATAATAAGGATCCCCACTTGTATTTTTTGGTATCCTTATGTTTTTAGCCTCTAAAAACCTACACCCATGTTGGACTCTTGTACCAACATAAGTTTTCAACTACAACGCAATTATCTAGACTTGTCCTTTTATATTTTTCCATGTCTTTCACTTAGTGGCCATTTATTTTTCCCCCTTTATTCATCTTATTTTCATATTTTCATGGACCACTAGGTCCTAATTCAAAATCAATATATCCCTTTATATACAAATGCTATGGTCTAATTTCAACATCTAAAAATTTAGTTAAGCAAGTTCTAATTAATAATTATTTTATATTCCAAGCTATCAAACTACATTACAATACTAAATTGAATATTTAAAACACTCAAAAGGTCACTATACTCTTACATTATTTATACCAAGGGTTACTATAAGAAAAAGAGAATATAGTTTCATAGTTACAATTTCACACACATACCTAGGAGGGAGAACTACATGGGAGTTTGAGGCCATCTTTGGAGTATTGCCTATTTAGGCAACACTTAGTAATAGTTGGGGTTGTTAAGGTTAGCACAAATCACATGTTAACCTATTTTTACCAAGTTATAAGAGGTCAAAGGAAAAAATATTAGGTATTTTCTTATTGGTAGGATCTCATGCATATACATACATATTCTGAGGAACCAAACATGCACACATGTGATAACATAGGTATAACATGAGTTTAGATACACTTATATGTATACTTTGGGATATACACCTATGTGTAAGTTGGACATATGCATTGGCTCAACTATATATGGTCTACGTAAATGTCTTGTGGGTGAAAATAGTTAAAAACACAAAGTGAGCAAATCCCAAAGCCTGGTTAATATTTTAAAATGATTCTAGATCACTTTCATATCTCATATTTAAACTTTGAACATGATATTATCTCTTTATCCCTTGATTTCAATGTATTTGATTGTATTTATTATATATGTTAAATTAGGTGAGTTTGTATTATTATTTGTATTTTAATGTGAATCTAAATATAGTCTTACTCATTTCAACTTGTGGGTGAAAATAGTTAAAACACAAAGTGAGCAAATCCCAAAGCCTAGTTAATATTTTAAAATGATTATAGATCACTTTCATATCTCATATCTGAACTTCAAACATGATATGATCTCTTTACCCCTTGATTGCAATGTATCCAATTGTATTTATTATATATGTTAAATTAGGTGAGTTTGTATTATTATTTGTATTTTAATGTGAATCTAAATATAGTCTTACTCATTTCAAATAGTTTGGTTTACTTAAGTGTGTTTTTTTTTAAATTCCAAATAAAATAAAACATTTTGTTGAACTCATCATTTTCTTGTTGAACAAAACCCTATTTCACATATTAGGGTTATCTTCTTATTTAAAAAGTTTACTTCAAGATTTTATATTTATTTTTTAGATTTGATTTCTTGTCTAGGCATCACTTAAGGGATGCTTATTTATATATTCATTCTTCTAATTTTATGTGTTCTCTTTGTAATTGGGTTAAAAGTTTAAATTTATTATGGATTTTATTATAAAAATCCCAAAAAAGACTCACCCTTTGGATTATTTATTTAATGTTCCTGGTGATCAATGTATTGCATATGAAGATCTTATGGCATATAAAAAATAATCTAACACCTCTTCTTTTTCTTATAACTATGACAATGAAATAATTAATGATGAAAATTTAAGTATAATTTAATATGTTAATGATCATAGTAATCTTTCATACATTTATGAGTGTGATGTTATTCCTCTTATGTATATAGATCCTAGTTATCCTATTTCTTCTTTTTATGATGATGAAGGGTCTAAAAAGTTGAGCACAATACATTTTGTTAGTGCCTTGAAAAAAAAATGATACCATATATAATCAAGATCTTAAAATTCATAAAATTTCAAGTCCAAAATTTATACATTCTCTAACTGCATCAAAAATTGAATGTTCCTCTTCTCCTTCTAATATTGAATAAATTGAGTGTATGTTTTCTTGTCAAAGTGATGCTAATCTTGAAAATCTAATCCCTTCTTTGGATCACTCAAATTAAAATAGATAAATTATTTCTCAGTGAAGGATATATGTAATTTTTTGAGCATGTGAGTAAGGTATAGAAATATTCATGAGTGTTTCAAACTGGGCCTATAGGTGTAGGACCTTTAGTCTAAGTCTGCATCTAGACTACTCCTAGACCCTGCCTAGCCTAATGAGGTATGAAGATCATATTTTAAGGAAAGTATGCACATGAGATCATGGAAATATGTGATGTATTTTTTAAGTTATGATCACAAAGTTTAAGGTAAATAGTTGAAATAAAAATGCATGAATCATTTTTTTAGGCCTTCTCGAACTCATAGAATGAGGTCTTAAACTCGAGAAGCACTTTCAAACATTTTTTGGCATGTGTAACCTCTACTTGGGAGTATAAAATGTTAAGGAGATATGGTTAATGGTCCTATCTATGATCTCCATGAATTAGTTTTGGATTCAATTGGTAGTCCTTTATGAATAATTGTTAACACCAAAACCTATGTTAAACCTCCCTAAAACCCTAATAAAGACCTGATATTAAATATTTTTTTAAAAATAGATAATTATGAATTAAAATTCCTATATAATATATTTAATCATATATTAAACTATCCTAGGTACCTCTAGGTGGAGGTGGTTAGTCAAATGAGAGAGAAAATGTATAGATACAGGCCTATTTGTTAAGAAGTTGTTGTAGCTCTCAAAAGTTGAATTGGTAAAGAAAATAAAATGGATGGTAGAATAAAATAGATAATAATTTTAAATTTCCATGATGATATATATATATATATATATATATATATATATATATATATATATATATATATATATATAATTTTTTCCTTCAATTTATCTAATTTGTTCATCCAAATAAGCCAATTGCAGACAGACCTAATGGTGTGAATAATGTAATACATAGGTAGAGATGAGATAGATTTGAGGGTATGTGCATGATATATTGATGAAATAAAGTGAATTAATAATTTATTTAATGATAATTTTTTGGATAATATTTTTATGTTAGTACATATAGTGTAAAAGTTGCTCACAAAATGATTTTTCTGGTTTAGATAGGACTATGAAACATAGGGTCAATAAATTAGTCTGCAAGACCAATATTTACCATTAAACCATATGAATTTTATATTTTAGGATGTTATATATCTCATAGGACCATTTTTATGCATTGGGTGTCATGAAAAGTGTCTACATAGGCATTGGAGGTCTAATTCATCATAACTAGTTTTTGAGGTGAATGTTTTGAGTAAGTTACAGAGATGTTCTTAAGCCTTTATTTCCTAAGTGAAGGTGTTCCAATAATTTTGTGATGACCATAAGTTGATTTATAATATATATAAATTTTTAATTTTTTATATTTTATTATCTTAAGGGTGTTTAAGCTTCATTATTTCAAGGTAGACTTTTTGAGATACACGGGTCTAATAGGGAAGTTTATCTTAAAGAAGCTTTCATGGCATAAACAAAGGATGAAGGTCTAATAAATCATGGATAAGGTAAAAATATTTAATTATATAAGTTTTTTAATGGTTTTTTATTATTTCAAAAATCCATCTGGGCTCAAAAAAATCAAGTTTTGGTGTTAAGAGGAAATACCTAATGCAGTTAGGTCTTCATGAGACATAAAGGAGTAAGGCATAATTAAGTTCTTATAGACCAAAAGGGGTTCAAATTGGGATTTAATCATTTTCATAAGATGTATTAATACCTATTATGTTATTGTGCTAAGATTTTTAAGGTATGTTGTTGACCAAGTGGTGTGTGACCATGAGACTTGTATATATACAAGGCAGTTTAGACTTATTTGAAAATATGCAAAACAAGAAAATAAAATTTTGCATAGTTGAGTAGAGGGAGGTATTAAATTGAGTTATAAACTATAATATAATATTATAATTATGTGTATTAATTTATAAATTCATCATTTCTATAAATCAATCCTATTTTGGAGAAGATAGAGCATACCTACACTTCTAATTGGGAATACATTTGTTAAGCGAGAGCATGACCAATATGGGGATTATCTAGAATTGATTAGGGGATCACTTGTCATAATACACCATGATATGAAGGTTACAAATCCTAAATTATTACATAATCATGCAAAAACTCTAAAAGATTCATAGGTTTAATTTTATCACTCTACTCTTATAAATAAGAAAGTATATCTAATCTAGTGCACACCAAAGCTTGTGGCACAAAGTAAGGGCTAGAAACAGAAAAAAGTAAACTAAACATGCATATAACACATATACTCACATCAATGTATACATAAGCTTAATTCATGGAAGATAAGCATAATTGTATTATTTATCTACTCTTACAAAGGAGAAATAAAGTTAAGAATACATACCTTTAAAGACGAACCCACTGAGCCTCAATCTCTCCCTTGGCCAAGGTGCTTTGAAAGAGATTGATGTGGTATGTAAGGATAACAAAGACAAATAAGCTCTAGGATACACAACCTATCTATGCATCCAAAAGACTTATCCACAAGATAAGATCTGTATCTCCAAATAAAATATGGAACCCTAAGCTTTATTTCTCAAGTATAATGGTCAATAAGTAGTTGTTCATTCATACTTATTCTTCTTCACTTATCTATTCTCAAATGGTTGGAAATTAACTTGTATATATAGGTAGATATTTCCCTAAATCTTTTTGAATATGTCAGTTGTACGGGGTTGACCTAGTCGACCCTATATGTTTTTAGGAGATAATTCAATAGGTCCCAAGCTAGGTCAGCTAAAAGGATAAAAAACTCTCAAGTAAAAATACCAAAAAATAGTACAAGGTCAACCCAGTCAACCTTATATAGTAATCAGAGGCTAAAAACTATATAGAATCAACACAATTGACCTAGTACAATCAACTAGAAAAAGGGGATCAAGGCAATAAAAAGGAGGATAATGATATGAAAAATGTTTAGAATGGGTAAAATAGAGAAAAATAATCTTAATTTAAATGGTTTTAGGAGACAAGTATGTAGATGGAAAGTGGAAAAAGGGAAAAAAATCTTACAAAGAACCAATGGTCTACCCACTCCTTTTTTGGTGTACCCCTTAAGGCATGTACTTAGAGAGATTGAGACTCGATGGGTTCCTATAAGATATGAAGTGTCAGTAAGTGATAAAATTTTGAAAATACTATATGTATACATATTCCCCACTCAAAGCTCATCATGTGTCACATAAGTGCAACACGAGATGGTGCTTTAGGAAATAGAAAATGATGACACACAATGTTGATGCTAAGTAAAGTGCAATAAGAAAAAAATAAAATAAATGAAAGGACATAATTGAAAAACACATAACTTTACTTACCTTAATGTTTTAGATAAAGAAGTAAATTGCAAGAGATGTGAAGGTGTCTAATGTGAAGAACACTAGGAAAACCTATAAAAGTCAGTGTAAAAATAGCCAAAAATCAATTTTTTTAGAAAATAAGAATATAGTAATGGAAAATATTCTCTAAGTTATCACAAATCCAATGCATTTTATGGTTTTAAAAATATATGAGTAAAAAAAAGGTATAGATAAAATAAGGAATCGATTGGAAAATAATTAAAAGATTTGAATTTTGAAAGGGTGTTTTTAAATAGGGAGAAAGAGATGTCATTTGTTATTTTCACTTGTGAAGGATAGAAAAAAAACTCTGGAGACCAAACAAGCTAGGATGGTGAGGATACAACAATCTAGATGAGGGGGAGCTCCAAGAGTAACAATGGGTGCACTACATGTATGCAACTATGAATCTTAAGCTAGTTTTGGAATATTTTAATGAATTAAGTGTATTTTTAGAAAAAAAATAATTTTTAGCATTTAAAGATGTCAAAATGAAACAAAATTAGAATCTATAGGTAGGAAAAACCAAGATAGGAAATGGGTTGAAGGAATTAGGGAGAAAACAACCAGAAGGCACTTTTTTAGGAAAATGTAAGGAGTCAATAGGGAAAAACAATTGGGTCAACCTAATCAACCTAGTAGGCTGAAAATGAGAAATTCCACACTACCAACCCAGTAGGTATGTGTCGACCCTATATATTTTGTAGACTACCAACCTAGTATAGTTTTGCCAACTAATCTGAAAAGTCTAGAATGACAATGCAATATTAGGGAGGGGAAAATAAGAGTGTTGACTTAGATTTTTAAGTCAACTAGATCAAAAATAGGGAAATTTTGGTTAACTAGTTTGACCAAAGAATCAGAATAGTATAGAAATGCATGCAAAAGGCTAAAAAAAGGCCAGAATGGCCCAAAACAACCAAGTAAGGGAGAAAATGACCAAGTAGGCTAAAAATAGGTTCAAATGAATAAATTAAAGTGGTTTAGGCTTGTTTTTTTATTAAAATTGTAAAAAAAAATGTATTGTGATTATACATGACATAGAAGATCTAATACATCTTTTGTTGTTTCCTAATTTCAAGGACAACCTAGATTCTAGTGATTGGTAGATATGTCATGGCTACCAGATCTACTAGAGTGGTTGATGATTGGAAATAGAGTTAGACTAGTATCTATAGGCCTAAGAGGGATAGTTGATATCTATAGGATTTCCTTGAGTGTTGATCTTTTAGTCATGTTCTTGGGATGCTAGGAATGACTAACTAACACCTTTATATGGGAGGTGGATGGGGACATGGTAGAGGAGAGAGATGTGTATCTAGCTAAAATGACATAGATGACATAGGCACATATAGCGATGCTAACCCAGTTGGCATAGGCATAGGTGTAGGTAGCACACCTATAGGAGGTAGAGGGACTAAAATCTCTTATGGCCTTTTTATAACATATTGTTTGGAGGATTTAGATTGAGGTTTTAACAAGTACCATGGCTAGGCCACGAGATAAATAGGATAGAACTCAACCATAGAGTTGGAGCATTGTATATGGTTGTAATTATTGTATTAAAAACTCATGATATATATAATGTATCATTTTAGCATATTGATGTTGATTTGTGTATGTTGTCATAATTATGGTTGTGGTTGCAGATACTTTGGATATATTTATTTCTAGCACATGTATTTAGTTGTTGTTGTATATGTTATAGGAAATATATGAGATGTGATTTATTTTATAGCATTATGTAGAAAACATGCATGGGTAAAAAGAAATAGGCAAAATGGACTTCATAAAATATAATCAATAAAAAATGTACTACATATTATTTCATGTTGGGAAATGTGTAATAACAAGAAAATGATTAATTACAAATAACTAAGGGATGGTAAAAAAAGGAATTTGTTTTTAAACAAAAGTGAAATATTTTTGCACCAAATAAAAACAAGTAAAATCATACAAAATCACATTAGGAAGTATGAAAACATGTAATAAAATGGAAGGTATGTAAAAGGGTGCAAATGGTATAAAAATAAATAAATTAATTCAATCAATTATACTAAATCACATTGGAAAGTATAAGAGAAAAACAAAATTGGCAAAATATTGGTCTTAAAATTATCATACTAATTCAAGCCAGGAAGTATGAAAATTTGAAGAAATGGTTGTAATATTACATGAACTCAAAAAATAAGAAGATAAAAGTGAAAGAGAAATGAAGTAATAATAAAACACACTAAATCAAGTTGGGAAGCACGTTAATGATGTGTAACTTCATAATCAATCACATCTTATCTCATATTTGACACATGTAATTTTGTGAGGAATGTCAGGTCATATCTATGGTCTTATGAAGCAACTCATAAAGAGAACACCACTAGGTGGAATAAACAAGAATAATAAGGTAATAAAGAATGTGGGTAATAGGAAGGAAAAAGATGGTAATTTATGAGGAACATTAGGTCCTATCCATGGTCTTACAAAGTAACTCACAAATGAAATCCCAAGGGAAGTGATCAGTAGACAAAAAAATATTTATCAAGAGGAAATATGAGGGATATAGGGAATGAAGAATGGAGTGTAAAAATAATTACCTAGGAATCTTATGAGAATACCTTAGGAGACAAGAGGCATACTAAGGACATGAGAAGACACTAAGTGACTAATGACCATCAATGTGCAAAGAAAACCTATTCGCTATAGACACAAAGTTTTATAGGCATATAATCATGTTAATAAGATCAACTAATGAAGGTATATTGGTATAACAAAAGGTAAAATGGACCTACCTTCCCATGATGTGTTCCCTATTCCTCAGGACCCCTTATAGAGTTGTCAGTCTACTACGAAGATTGGATACTTGCAAGAGAAAGTAGGTAGCACTAAAATATTTTTTATTATTATTTTCTAATCTACTAGCCTAATGCACCTCAGAGGACCATGGTTCTATCATGAGGCCAACTATGGAGTTTGATATTCGACTAGAAGAAGGAGATGTGCTTTGAATCACATCTTTTAGTGTGATTTGACTTTTAAGAATATTTTTGCCTATTATATCATTGCCTTGCCTTTTGTAAAATCATTTGGATTTCAAATTTTTATGGAATTTTAAGATTCCTCCTCCATACTTATTTTTAATGACCAATTATGAGATATGTATACACACAAATGAGCTTTAATCTAAGGCTAGAGATAAATATTGACTAGGACACCTAGTCTTAATAATGAACTAGCATGTGATCTCAAGTCTCAACTGTGTATATGCTTATTTTGTGAAAAAGAAATAAAGGGAAATAAGGAAATCCAAAGTGGACCAGTATAAGGAAAGTATAATGAGAAACTTTTTTTACTAACTAGTCACATGGTAAAAGGAGATAAGGACCAAAGGGAATAGGGTTTATATTACCAAGTCACAATGATAATTAATTGTGAAAAATAAAGATAATAAATTAAACAATCATAAAGACACAAAAAGAGACTTTTAATTTAAAAAATCAAGAAATAAAGATAAAATAATGATAAAGAAAGACAATCATATGCAAATATAAATGACAATATAAGCAAGATATAGTACAAAACATAAAATCATTATATAAGAAAATTATGAATTTGACATGGCATCAAATGATATAATAGATAGATCAAAATAAAATTGGAGAAAACATCTAATCAAAATGTAAATGTAAAATCACCATTCATGTGCTCATAAATACTAATAAATCTACCCACACACTTATCCAAGTCATCAAATAAATCTCTATGAAGTTGGATATAAATTACAGCTAATGTCTCATCAATCTTTAATGAAAACTAAGAAAATACTTCTCTTCTAATCTCCTCAACTAAAACATTATGAATAATTTATGGATTGTGTTGAGGAGGGAAATCATGAAAGGGATGTTTGAGTAAATGCATGAGAGTGAGCTCTATGCAAGATACATGAGTCACTGATGGAGAAGGATCCCTAGGTGAGGGAAGTTCTATAGGTGAGGGATCAATATACTATCATAACCACTGATAATGGGTAGAAGAATTATTATCTATCCCATGGAAGTAATATATACTCTTGTGAGTGGTCTTAGGAGAAGCACTCATAGAATGAGGTATAACAGGAGTGGAACAAGCTAGAGAAGACTCATCGACCCATTTGGTGGCAAACAGAGCAATCTAAGGTAAGGGAAGTAAACCATCACTAAGGTAAGGTGATAGTGGAGAATGAATGGAACTAGGCTCAATGAAAGAAGCAATGGGATGAAAAGTAGGGGTAAAATCAGTGAGATTAGTAGTGGGAGCTTTACTAAGGGAGGATTAAGATCTATATAAGGTCTAAGAATGGTTACACTAATCTCAAGAGTAAACCAACTATGGTGATTAGGGTACCTATAAAATTGGTTAGGCCTAGCCATAACATGATCCATGAGCATACTCCTATGAGGCTCTTCAAAAATTGGAGGTGTTTGTGACATCTCTACCCTATGATAAAGAGGAAAAATACTAAAATTAAGAACTGTAAATGAATGAATACATGAAGATATGTTAAAATAATCAAGTAAATAAGAATGATTATAGGCAATCTCGACATCACAGGCCTATACAAGAATGCCTAAGAATATATCATCTAGGGAATAACAATAATCATAATCTACGGTGTGAAGATAAATGGCACAAGTAAAGATGACCTTATCATCTAAGGAAGTGTGGTGAATATAATGTTGAGTCTTGGTTAAGATTATAAGAATATCATCATAAAGAGGCTCATGAGAATGAGGCTGTAAGGAAGTAGGAAGATGTAAGATGAGGTGAGGAAAGAGATCATAAGTTTTAATATTTAGGGTAATCTCATTAGGATCATTATCATAAAAATCTAAGAGGTTATGAGGAATGTTACTAATGAGTTCAAGATGTTTTTTGTAACCTCTAATTGAATTAATAGGAAAATTAAGATGTTGAGACTAATGGAATGGAATGTTGGGTAAAGGTTCAAGAGTAGCAATCTTGAAGATAATACGATCTTGGAATTGTTATAAACTCTAAGGGTTAGTGTCACCCTAAATCTTATAAATGGCTCCATTATGAGGGAATTTAATGTATTATTAGGCAAAATAAGTAATGGCTCTCATACGATGAGTCTATGGCATACCAAGAAAGATGTTATAAGAAAGGGGAAAGTTAAAGATCATCACCTTCATATGAATTGTGATAGGTGGGATGATAAAAAGAAGCCACACATATCTTAGGGGAGGTATTTACCTTCTATAATATCCTTGGTAGATGTTGCGTGTAGACTTGAGATTGCATTCTAAATATCCAAGGGTCATAATGAAGTTGAGAGAGGTAAAGTAGATATCAGAACCCTCATCAATCAATGCATGCTTAAATTGGATATCACCTATTTGGAAACTAATAAATAAGGGAGGATCATCTACATGAAGCATAATCTCATCAAGAATCATAGAAGCTATAGGAAATTTAAGGAAAGATAAGTTTCAATAATTTCATCAACGTTGATAGACATCTCTTCACATTATTGTAATATACTATCCTCAGATCTAGATAATGTTTCCTCCCATCCTACTAGGGGAGGATGAGGGACATTCATTTCAAAAAATTGTTGTATAATACAATTTATTTGACATGGAGAAGTCCTCATAAGTTCAAAAAAAAATTGATATGGGAGATTAGTGAATTCCACAGTAGGATCCCACTCATCATATCCCATAATAATGTTGTTAGATACAGGTGCATAATGATTAATAAGGTCCTCGAAAGGAGGAGCTGAAGTACATTGGAATTTTTGTTGACAA
Organism: Torreya grandis; assembly: GCA_037957365.1. NCBI lineage: Eukaryota > Viridiplantae > Streptophyta > Pinopsida > Cupressales > Taxaceae > Torreya > Torreya grandis. The sequence continues at coordinate 3,917,060 of JARHVA010001061.1, forward strand.
CAAGTAGAAGTCTTAGAACAAGGTTGTAAATGATGTTTTGAAGATGAATTAGTTAGTTTAGTTTGATTTTGAGAAATGGTATAAGAAATGTTAGTATAAATTTGAGTATCATTAGTGTTAAAAGATGATGTAAGAATAGTATAAATAGAATAAGAAGTGTTATCCAATGGAAAATCAGAAATTGGATCATCAAAATTAATAAGGTCATCTTTCCCCAACTCATTTAAATGAATTGGGGAAGAATCTTGAATAAGATGATATGTTTGAGATGAAGGAGACATGTAGATATGTTGGGAATCGATAAAAGCAACCACCCTTCACATATTAGTCATGTTAATGACATTCTCTTCATAAGTGGTTCAACAAAACTTTATAAATTATTGGCGGAAGGGGTGGCTTTGTCTTTTTTTTCTTGGATAGGTTGATTATTAGGAAGAGGGACTTTGTAGATACCCAAATGAGCATTAGCTTGGTTTAAGGATTGAGTTTTGTCATGTGATTTATAGTCCTTGAAAGCAATTTCATAATCTTGTTGATGCTTTCAAATGATATAATTATGATCAAAATTAGTACAAAGAATAAATTCCATATATAAATTATGAAGTTGTCTATAGGTTTCATGAGAATGACCCCAAATAGTGTGAAACCAAACTAAAATTGTCAGGATCATACTAAGATTTCATAAGATGGGTAGGATAAATTTCTCATGGAAGAGGCCTAGGTAGATGCTTAAGAAACTCAATTGAGGATAGAGGTTTATAAACATTAATAATTTTTTTGTTAATATAAGTGAGGATTGGTATATTTTTTAAAAGAGGGAGATGGTTTTGATTAAGGGGTAGGAATGATGGATTGAACATTGTGAATTGTGTCATAAGAATATATAACACCATCATTAGTAACATTGAAGTTTTTATTCTTAAGTAAGATACAACGACCCATATAAATTTGGGGTGGCTTGAAATGATGCATAAGGAAATCTTGTCATTTATCTTGGTTAATAGCCTCCTCCAATGTACATGGAGAGAAAGTGTATATCTGATATTAAAGTTTGGGAAAAAGAAAATTGGTAAAGAGATGGAAAAGAATCATCATCCATGTTATATTCACATTTGTTTGTTAATGTTTTCCACCTTTTAACAAAGGTTAGAGTAGTTTAATTTTCAATTTTTTTGAAATTTATGAAGTGGGATAAATTTTTTTCAATAAGATCACTAGTTTCAAATTATTGAACTAAAGCATTCACTAAATCCTCCAAACTAGTAATGGAATGAGCTCTAAGTTGATTGTGACAATCCAAGGAATCACTTGTGAGAGTTTTGGCTAAGATTTTGGTAGTGACAAAAGTGTTCAATTTGACCCAATCCAAATAAAGATTTACAAATGTTTTAAGAAGAAGGGTAGGATCAGTTGATCCATTATAAGAAATTTTAGGTGTGATACATCCTATATCAATTTTAGAAATTTGAATAGTGAGAGGTTCATTTTGGAGATTTTTATTGGCTTTTTTGACCAAAAGAGGTTGAGGAATGAGATTTGCTTAATAACCTCAAAGAGGAAGAGGGAGAACATTCTTGTTATATGTGCCCAAAGCCATTGGTTGAGGATGAGTTTGAAGATGGAGAAGGTGGTTTTGCATTCCCACCATTTGATTTGTGTTATGATCTTGAAAGTTATTCATTTGATTGATTGTTTTCAATAATATTTATTGTGTTTGATTAGAATTATTAGAATCATTAGAGGTGGTATTAGAGGCTTGGGTATCATTATTGGTGTTGATAGGAGCTTTATAAGAATTATGTGAATGTGAGGGACTAGTGACAAAATTTATTTGTGTAGCAAAAGATGGACTAGTGAATGGTTGAGAAGAAGAAGCACTAGTAACGTGATTACCTTGGGTATAAAATGATGTACTAGTGGAAGGATTGAGAATAGTGGATCTTATGAGAGGCCTAATAGATGTAGAACCTATCATATTAGTGGATATATTAGGCATGGAGGTGTAATAAGTTAGAGAAGAAGAGGTCATGGTATGAAAAGGGGTCATCATTGAAGGAAGAGGATAAGAATCAAAGAAAGTGGTACCCCCAAATACAGTTGAGAATGTAGGAGGAGGTTAACAAGACTCTTTGGATTAACCACTAATCATAAGATTATAAATAGTAAAAGAATATTTTCCTTGATGCTAAGGAAATTCATAGATAAAGAAGAGAATTTTAGGGGTATACTCCAATTTGGGTTGGTCTTCTAATGAGAAGAGAGGATTGCCTTATGAAGAGGGATTAGGAGGGGTCTCGTAGTTTAGTGTGAGTGGAAATATGAACATTACTAGCATCCAAGAGAGTAGTCCTACTATGTTTACGGGAGACCCTATGAGGGTTGGTAAAATTCATCATGTCTTTTGATGGCAACTCAGTATTGTCATCAAGAAGAAATTCCATGATGAATGGAAACAAAGATAGATGAGAAAGCAAGGAAATTAGAAATGACAAAAATAGTATAGGGTTGACTAGGTCGACTTAGCATAGAAACAAGGTCTATAAATAATACAAGGTCAATTGGGTTGATCTAGCATAGTAAACAGAGGCTAGAAAAAGAGTAAACACAATTTTCAAATAGTAAAGCATCAACTGGGTTGATCTAGTATAGTGAATAGAGGTTAGAAAAAGGTATAGGCTCAACTAGGTTGACATAGTACTACAAATAGGGAAAATTAAAAATCCTATAATAGATTGTGAATTGAAAAAAGATGTTTTTTGTAAGTAATTTAGAAAATTAAGAATTGAAGGGAATAAAATACTCAAATGGATTAATATTGGCCACACAATTGAGGCACACATCATAAAACCTTGCACCAATGTTGGCTAATGCAACTTTTTACAATACAAAATATAATTCAGCAAAGAGTAAGCAATCAACTTGGAAAGTAAATAACTAGCTAAATGGTCAACCTAAATATTTATTATATCAATAGAATATGTTTTTAAATGTGATGGGAAGTTAGCTATAAGCAAGGAACTAGAAATCAATCTAAGGATGGTTTCAGGTAGTTTGGGCTAAAAGGGTCTATAGTGGTAATGATACATGTTTGGTATTGGGGCCAACCCTCTCACTTCACACACTACAATGATAAGGTTGTCAGGTGCTTAACTTGAATATACAATTAATTATGCTTTATACTTGACTAAAACACCAAGCCAACTTCCCCCTTGGTGATGAAACCCATGTAGGTTGGCCTTGGGTAGTCAAATGTTAAAATTCTTGTTTATATTTTGTGATTTGGTCATATGTGCATAAAATAGAAAATAGTGAAACTATACAGTTAATTGAAAATCCACCTAATTAGATTATGTGATCCATTTTAAGCATATAAGTAACAAGAAATGAAAGTGTGAGCTAATTACTAACATATAAGGTTAATTTCAACTTTGAAATAAGGTATAGTGTTGATATAGTCAACAGTGTATGCACACAATATAGAATAGGGTCAATAGGGTCGATATTATACTATGAAAGTAAGGTCTAAAAATAAACAAGGTCGGTAGAGTTGACTTAGTTATCTAGATAGCACATTGAACACAAAATTGGGTCAATAGGATCAATCTAGTTGACTATGCAAGGGTAGTTTTAAAGACTTCTATATGTAAAAGGAAACATTGTAAAGAAATAGATAGAGAGATAAAAAGGAACCTTGGTAGATTAGAGATGTAGAAAATGAAGGTTGTTATTCAAGAACCTTGATATATGCTTACAAATTTTGCTAACTACATTGACTGGATCAATCAAGCTTTGTAAAATATTATTATTCAGTGCTTAAAATATACATGGTCAATTGGATTGACCTAGTATGCTAAACAAGATGCATAAAATGTACAAGGTCAACTAGGTTGACCTAATAGTCTAGACTAGAAGTCTAAAAAGCTAAAAACTTATATTGGGTCTTCTAAATCGATCTAGTAGCATGTACCTATAAACTTGCACATAGACATCAGAGTTGGGTTGATGTAGTCCACCTAGTATGTCAAATATATGATAAAAATAATGATGAAAAATAATGAAATAAAGTTAAAAAATCCTACAAGGGATAGTTTATGTTGGGTTCACCAGAATGTATGCAATAAGAAATGCATCATGTCTATAAATCAATCCTAGTTTGGAGAAGATAGAGCATACCTACACTTCTAATTGGGAATACATTTGTTAATTGGGATAACGACCTATATGAGGATATTTTAGACCTGATTAAGATATCACTTGTCATAATACACCATGCTAAGAAGGGTTCCAAAGCCTACAATCTAACACAATCACACAACCTTAAAATAGTCTTAGGTTTAATGTTTCACTCTATTTTAATAAACAAGAAAGTAAACCTAATTGAGTGCATACCAAAGCTTATGACACAATGTGGAGGTTAAAAATAAAACAAACTAAAATAAACATTCATATCATATATATTCTTACGTCAATGTATATGGAACCTAATGCATGGAAGAGAAGCATAATTGCATTATCTATCTACTCTTACAATGGAGAAATAAAGTTAGGAACACTTACTTTGAAGATGAACCCACCAAGCTTCAATCTCTCCCTTGGAAAAGGTGATTTTCAAGAGATTTTTATGGTATGTAAGGATAACAAAGACAAATCAGCTCTAGGATACACAACCTATCTATGCATCCAAAGCCTTCTCCACAAGATAAGATCTATATCTCCAAAGGAAGTATGGAACCCTAAATTTTATTCCTCGAGTAGAATGGTCAATAAGTAGATGTTAATTTATATTGATTCTTCTTTGCTTCTCTATTATCAAATGGTTGGAAATGAACTTGTATATATAGCTGGATCTTTCCCTAAATCCTTTTGAATATGTTGGTTATGTGAGGTTAACCCAGTCAACCTTATATGTTTTTGAGAGATAATTCACTAGGTCCTAATACAATTCGATCAAATGGATAATAAAAATCTCAAGTGAAAATACCCAAAAATACTACAAGGTTGACCCAGTCGACCCTATACAATAATCAGAGGCTAAAAACTATACAAGGTCAACCTAGTCGACCTAGTATAGTTAATTGGCAAAAGGGGTTCAAGTCAAGAAAAAGGAGGATAATGATATGATAAAAATTTAAAATTGGTATAATAGAGAAGAATAATCTTAGGGTAAATGTTTTTAGAAGAAAATTATGTAGATGGCAAGTGGAAAAAGGGACAATAATATTACAAAGTATCAATGATCTTCCCACCCCTTTCTCAGTGTTCCCCTCAAGGCATGCACTCATAGAGATTGAGACTTGATGGGTTCTTAAAAGATATAAAGTGTTAATAAGTGATAAAATTTTGAAAATATTATGTATATAGTGTGCATGTGATCAAAATTCATGATGTGGCTGAGTTGGTGTTGAGTCACTTAGGGAGCTAGTACTTCCTTACATGTAAAAGCTTAATAAAGCCTAGTCAAGTAGGTGTTTGACTTTATTGGGGTTGGTGCTCTAAGTTGAATTGGTGATCAATTGAATTTGATTTTTTTTATATGACACTAGTCCATTTTTAAATATCATAGTTTTTTTTCATCCCCTTGAGGGTTTCCCACTCATATACATGTTTTCTTGTTTCATGATCATGTGAATGGCTCTTTATGAATTTCTATATCAATATGTTGATTTTTATGGTTCAATAATGTTAAAATATAGTTAAAATAAAGTTTTTTAAACACTAATTCACCCCCCTCTCAATGATTGTGCTTTTAACAATTGGTATTAGATGTTGGTCCTTTGAAGTAGGCCTAATAGCTTAAAGGATATCCTAAAAGCACAAGTATGTCTAGTCATCAAGTACAAAGAGGTTTCTAAACCAATAATGCTCTTCTATTTAGAGGGACAAACTATACGTTTTTGAGTATCAAAATGGAGACCATATCTAATGTCCTTAGGCTATGACATATGGTAATCTATTGTTGATGGATTCACTCCACATCCTACACCACCAACTAATGCAATAGACAAGTAGGTAAGTGAAAACAAATATAAGGTAATGAATGCAATCATGTGTGGTATTTCCAAGGTAAAATTTATAAAATTCATGCCTTATTATATATCCAAATGGATTTGGGAAAAGTTTCAAACCATCTATGAAGGAGACACCAAATTCAAGTTGGCAAAGTTTCAGACCCATCGAAGGTAAATTGAAGTTCTGAGAATGAAGAAGGATGAAAATATTACATCTTATATGTTAAGAGTAGATGAAGTGGTAAATGTCATTAGAGGCCTAAGAGAGAAGTTGGAATAATTAATAGTAGTACAAAAGGTATTAAGATCTCTGACATATAGGTTTGATTTAAAAGTCTCTGCTATGAAGGAGATCAAATATCTCAACATACTATAGATGGATGAGCTTCATGGCATCTTGACTACCTATGAAATGAGAATAAGTGGTGGAGGACCTTATAATAAGGAATTTACACTCAAAGCTAAGAAAAATTCACAAGGTAAAAAGGTCAAAGATGATGTTGATATAGATATTGATGATGACAAGATAGAAGCCATGTTTTTCATAAAACTAAGGAAAGGATTAGGTAAGTATAAGGGCAAGTTACCATTTAATTTCTTTAATTTTGGTAAGATTGGTCACCTTGCATCTAAGTGTCATAACAAGGATAATAATGAGCATGATGGAGATCGTGATGAAAATCATGGTGATGATAATAAGTTATATAAGCTTGATAAGAGCAAAAAACATTTTAGGAAATATGAAGGCAAGAAAGGGTCATTCAAGAATAATATAAGTTTATATACTAAAGAAAACATTAGCTCCTTTGATATAAGTGCCACAATTATATCTGATAGTGATGATGACAATAATGATCATAATAGAAAAAAAACTATATTCATGGCCATAGAAATAGACAATGAAGATTTTTTTAAAGGGAAAAGTCTTATGAAAGATGAAGAATCAAATGAATAATAGGCTGAACTAAACCTTGAGGTATAATTAGTGAGTGATCTAGAAGAGTTGAAGTTCTAAAGAAGGAAAAATCAGAAACTAAGATCATTGGTTAAGAGTTATAAGGAACAAATCAATCTATTCAAAGAGAGACTAAGTAAAAACACCAATGAACATGATTATATCATTAAACAACTATAAAATTACATTAAGATTATTAATTCAAGTCTTAAGACCAAGGAGGAAGAATGCACCAAGTTTAGAATATAAATGGAGTCCTTAAAGGGATAATTGGATCAGGAAACAATCAAGTTGACGCCAAATCATCAATTTGAAAAGATAACTCAAGTCCTTGGTGATATTTTGAATAGTCAGAGGCCTCCACATGACAAGATAGGTCTTGGGTTTAAATAAGACCCAAAAAAAACAAGGAGAGTCAATCCTCAAAGGACAATGGACCATCAATAAATAAAGGTACTGATAGAGTAAAGACCTATGTAGAAACTCTTAAATCTGAGACTCAAATTTATCATCATCAAGTCAAGAAGAATGTGACTCCTTAAAGAGACAACAAAGATAGATGTGCATCATTTGACATTAGATATATAAGGTATGTGAATTCTTTCAATGGTTACTATTTCTCATGTAATAAATATGGACATAAAGCTATGGACTATAGACATCATGCTAGAATAAATTCCTCATGGAGGAATATGATGAATACTCATCTAAATAGTAGAAGTACAATTTTATGTTATAAGTGTGATTAGAGTGTACATATTACAATGGATTTCAAGATGAGAAATATCCATCAAGACAAAAGGGTATACAGTTATGCCACTAAGAAGTGGATCAAGAAGTTAGACCCTATGAATAAGGTGAAGAAAGAATAGAAAACTAAAGAAGAAGAGTCTATGCTAGCTCAAACTACCTTTCAAATCTAAGATAAAGGAATGAAATGTCACATAGTGTTTATTTAATCTAAATGATAGGGGAAAATATCAAGTTCATTTCATTAAAGAAGAATCATTCAGGGATAATGAAATTTGGAGATAATGCAACTGCCAATATTGTTGGTAAGGGTATCTCGAATTTGGATAGTGAGAAGATGACAATAGAGAATGTGTTTTATGTGAAAGGGTTGAAATATAATTTTTTTAGTGTATATAAAATATTGAATCAAGGGAACACATTGACCTTTCATTACATAGGGTGTGATATAAGGAAAGCCAAATCAAGAAGACTAATCACCAATGCTAAGAGGACTGAGAACAATTTGTATGTCTTGAATGAGATCAAAGATGAGAGATACCTTATGAGAAAGATATATGAATGTTTTATATGGAACATAACTTTTTTCCACCTAAACTTTGATAATATGGTCAAGATAAGCTCTAATAATTCTGTCAAGAATATGCCTACAATCATCAAACCTACAAACACACTTTGCAAGGCATGTCAACATAGTAAGAAAAATAGAAGGAGATTCAAGTCTAAGGAGTATTCTAATACAAGACATTTATACTTAATACACACTGATATCTATGGACCTAAAATAATCCAAATCATTCAAGTATATATCTATTTTGTGTTACTCATAGATGACTACACAAGATTGACTTGGGTAATATTATTGAAAGAAAATTTAAAAGCTTTTGATAAGTTTAAGGCATTCAAGGATCTTGTTGAGAATAAAAATAATGGAAGGATCAAATGACTAAGATATAATAGAGGAGGAGAGATTTGATCCAAATAATTCTATGATGTTTATGAGGTCCATGGGATAAGGAGACAGTTCTCAGTAGCTAGGACACCTCAATAGAATAAGGTAGTAGAAAGAAAGAATAGAATAGTTCAAGAAATGTTAAGGACTATGCTAAATGAATAAATATTATCTGATGGATAGTGAAGAGAGTAAGTGAGTACTACATTATACATTTTGAATATAGGACATATCAAGATTTATGGAAATAAAACTCCTTATGAACTGTAAAAATGTAAACCTGCTAATGTGGAACACTTTAGAGTGTTTTTAAGAAAATGCTTCATCAAAAGATATGAGGAATACTTAGGTAAGTTTGATTCTATGTTTTATGAAGGAATATTCTTGGGATACTCATTCATAATTTTAGCCTATAGATTCTATAATATTAGGTTTCAAAAGATAGTGGAAAGCACCAATGTGAAGACTGATGAGACAAATTATAAAAAGTAATACTCTCAGTCAAAAGATGCATTAGATATTTTTATTTAAAGAAAGAAGAAGAAACAATAGAGATATATGGGCAAGAAGAAGAATTTTATGAAAGACAAGATTTAAAATGTCCTTCAAGATAGATTCATAAAGACCATCCTAAAACACAAATCATTGGTAACAAGGATGCATGTATGCAAATAAGGAGAAGTCTAGTAAGTAACCTAAATCAAGTTAATGTTTCTATATTGTCTAATATTTATCCTAAGAACACTATAAAATCAAGAAAATAGAAGTTTTGGATAGGTGTTATGAATGAGGAGTTATACCAAATAGAAAAGAATGAAACTTGGGAACTAGTTCCTAGGCATAAAAACAAGAATGTCATTGGCATAAAATGGGTGTTTAGGAATAAATTGAATGAGAAAGTGTAATTCACTAGGAACAATGCTATATTGGTATGCACAAGTATAAGGGGTAGACTTTAAGGATGCCTTTGTTCCAATAGCAATATTAGAGGCTATCAGATTGTTTATAGCATATGCAAGATTTAAAGGATTCAAGGTGTATTAGATGGATGTAAAATGACCTTTTCTAAATGAGAACATGGAAGAGGAAGTGTAAATAGAGAAACCTAAGGTTTTTTATTATCAGGTAACAAGGACTATGTAAGTAGATTAAAAAAAGATATTTATGGTATAAAGTAAGCTCCTAGGGCTTGGTACACTGGATTGGATAAGTACTTATTCGATCAAGGATTCAAGAAAGGAGTTACAAATAGTAATATATACATAAAGATAGAAAAATTTCATCATTTGATAGTGGTTGTCTATGTGGATCACATCATATTTGGTGGAAATAGTGAGAGTATGAATAAGGCCTTTATAGATGTGATGAAGGAGTTTGAGATGTCTGTGTTGGGATAAATATCATTCTTCCTTGGGTTACAAATCATTCAATCACCAAAATGTATATTCATTTCATAAGCTAAGTACATAAGAGAGATGTAAAATCAATTTGAGATGGAAGATAATAAGGTAATTAGCACACCTATGATCACAGGGTGTAAGTTAAGCAAGGAAGATGAATCTCCAAAAGATAATCAGACATCATATAGGTCAATGATTGGAAGTTTGTTATACACTACTACCTCTAGACCTCTAATAATACAATAAGAAGGCTTTGTGGGAATATTTAAAGAAGACCCAAAAGAAAATCATTTGTAAGCAGTCAAAAGGATACTTAGGTATCTCAAGGGGACTATGGAGTTTGGTTTATGCTATCCAAAGAGAAAGGACTTTAACTTGATAGACTATACAGATGAAAACTGGGAAGGAAGTCTAGATGATAGGAAGAGCACTAGTGGAGGAGCTTTCTTCTTATGAGGTTATCTTGTGTCATGGATAAGCAAGAAATAGTCATCAATGACATTATCTACTTGTGAGGTTGAGTACATTGAAGTAGCTTCATATTGCACTCAAGTCTTATGGATGAGGAAAACCTTAAAGGACTAAAAAGTGGAGTATGATAGTCCTAGTCATATCTTCTATGACAATACAATTGCTATAAGTGAATAAAAACCCTAGTTATGCACTCAAGGAGTAAGCAAATACCCATCAGGTATCATTTATTAAGATAGCAAGTAAGTGAATAAAATGTCAATATTGAGTATATATCTACTAAGGATAAGATTTTAGATATTCTAACCAAGCCACTTTCAAAAACAACATTCAAACATCTAATACAAGAATTGGATGTAATTCTAACCCCTAGTAGTCATTAAGGAAGTCAATTTCTTAAATGGAGTTAATCATGTGGTTCATTATCTCCAAGAGTAGGTGAGTAGTTCTAAGTAGGTATGCATGGAGATAGAGGGATCATGTTTGTATGATGCTTCATTAACTCATAATCTCATGTGTTAAGTTTTATAGTTACAAGAGGTGTGACCCAATAAGTTGTAGGTATCTCTTTGTTATTAATGTAAAATGGGGATAAATTTAAAAATGAGGGAGAAATAGCCTGTTAAGAGAAGTTTCTGAGAGTGGTTGTCATCAATGATAAAAGGGGAGATTTTTCTATTATTGTAATTGATTTCAAAGATGCATCTTGTGAAAGATGATGTCAAAAGTGATTAAGGATAGTTGGAAGTATGTGATGTGACAAGATTCATGAGAAAGTGTTGTCATGAGATAAAGAGAGAATTTGAAGGCAATTAATATCTTATGTCTGCATGGAAGGTACAAGTCATTGATGTCGAGTGTATAAGAATCCTAGTCATGACATGAAGAGGTATGTGCATGGTTAAATAGATGAATACAATCATGTGAACGTTATACGTCATTTTTTGATAATGTAAGGTATATAATCATTCATGAGTGTTTCATAGTGGGCCTATAGGGGTAGGACCTTTAGTCTAAGTCTACATCTAGACCACTCCTAGACCTTACCTAGCCTAACGAGGTATGAAGATCAGATTTAAAGGCAAGTGTGCAAATTAGATCATAAACAAAGGTGAGATAAATTATTTTATCTATGATTACAAATTTTGAGGTTAAGATTTGAAATAAAAATACATGAATCACTATTTTAGGCCTTCTCAAGCTCACTAAATGAGCTCTCAAACCCAAGAAGCACTTTCAAAAATTCATTAGCATGTGTAACCTCTGCATGATATTCTAAGATATTAAGAGATATTGGTAATTTTCTTATCTAATATCACCATGAATTAATTTTAGATTCAAGTGGCAGTCCTTTATGAATAATTATTAACACCAAACCCTGTGTTAAACCTCGTTAAAACCCTAATAAGAACTTGATATGAAATATTTTGTTAAAAATAAATTAGGATGGATTAAAATTCGTAGATAATATATTTTATCATCTATTCAACTCTCCCAGGTACCTCCAAGTGGTGGTTAGTTAGATGAGAGAGAAAATATACATATACATTCCTATTTGTTAAGAAGTTATAGCTCTCAAAAGTTGAATTGGTCAAAAACATAAAATGAATGGTAGAAGAAGATAGAGACTCATTTTAAATTTCAATTATGATATATAGATATATTATATCCTTTAAGTGATCTAATTTTTTCATCCAAGTAAGCTAGTTGTAGATAGACCTAATGGTGTGAATAGTGTAAAACCCAGGCAAAGATGAAGAGATAGATTTAAGGGTATGTGCATGATATATTGATGAAATAAAGTGCATGAATAAGTTATTTATGAAATTTATGTCATGATAATTATTTTTTAAATTTTTTGAGGTTAGTGCATATGGTGAAAAAATTGCTCACAAAATGGCCTATCTTGTTTAGATAGGACTATGAAATATAGGGTCAAAAAATTGGTCTATAAGACCAATATTTACCATTATAACATAAAAAAATTATCTATAAATATTTTACATATATCTCATACTACCATTTTTATGTATAAATAATCATGAAAAGTGTATACATAGGCATTTTAGGTCTAATTCATCATGACTAGTTTTTGAGGTGAATTGCCAGTTCTGAGTAAGCGAGTTACAAAGATATTCTTGAGCCTTTATTTCCTGAGTGAAGGTGTTCCAAAAATTTGGTGATGAACTTAAGGTGATGGATAATATATATACATGTTTAATTTTTTATATTTTATTATCTTAAGGTTTTTAAAGCTTCATTATTGCAAGATAGACTTTTAAATGTATGCAGGCCTAATAAGATAGTTTATCCTAAAGAAGACTTCATGGTATGAACAAAGGATACAGGTCTAATTAAGAATGGATGAGGTCAAAATAGTTCATTGGATAAGTTTTTTAATGTTTTTTTATTTTTGTATAAATACATCTAAGCCTAAGAAGATCAATTTTTGGAGTTAAGAGGATAGACCTAGTGTAATTAGGTCTCCATGAGACCTAAAGAAAGAGCAAGGCCTAATTAAGTTATTTCAAAATAAAAGGGCTTAAAATTATGATTTAATAATGTTCATAAGATTTTTCTAGATGTACTTTTTATTTTAACTAATATTTTTAATGTGTGTGGTTGACCAAGTGGTGTGTGACCATGAGACTAGTATATATACAAAATAGTTTAGGCCTATTTGAAGATATGCAAAACAAATGAATAAAATATTGCATAGTTGAGAAGTAGTTCTTAAAATGAGTTATAGACCATAATAGAATATCATAGGTGTGAATGTGATAAAAATTCATGATTTGGCTTATTTGGTGTTGAGTCAATTAGGAAGTTGGTGCTTCCTTGCAAGTAGGTGCTTGTTAAAGCCTAGTCAAGTAGGAGGTTGACTTTGTTGGGATTGGTGCTCCAAGTTGAATTGGTGATCAACTGAATTTGGTCTTTTTTTTCATAGGAAATTAGTCCATTTTTATATATCATATTTTTTTTTGCCCCTTTAGGTTTTCCCACTCATATATGTGTTTTCTTGTTACATGCTCATGTGAATGGCTCTTTATGAATTGCTATACCAATATGTTTCTTTTATGGTTCAAGAATGTTAGAGTATAATTGAAATAAAGGTTTTTAAACATTGATTCATGATCCCCCTCTTAGTTTTTTTGATTCCAACATATTATATCATATTTAAGAACATATTTTATTCCTTAAACTATACCCCCTCAGATTTGGAGGTGAAATTTATATTTAGTAGGGGGCTTCTTTCTCCTTTTATATGAATAGTGTTACATAATCCCTTTTCTTCATTAAATATTTTATATTTAGATGTGAATAAATATGCATTTTCTTTAATTAATATAACAATTGAGTTACCTACTTCACCACCTAAAGGTGAACATGGTACAAATAACATCTTCAAAGAAAATAAGCAAACTTAGAAGGGTCACAAACCATTTCACAAAAATTCTTCAAAACCAATAGTGCATTCTAAAGAACAAATAATAAAGGTATTTAATAAAGTAAAATAACACACTTACTAAGTACCACCTATAATTAAACCATTTTCCTATATAAAAAGATAACCACTTCAGTTTGATTGGTACCAAGATATACCACATGACATATTGTGCACATTATTAGATAAATGAATAATTAAGCTTCCTCCTAATTCTCATTATCCACCACACATATTTTAAAAGGTAAAATTAAAACACTTTTGCACTTACCATGGTATAAATAGGCCTTGAGATATTGTTTGTTTTGTTTTTGAGCAAAATCTTACATAGTTACCTAATCAAGAAATTATTACATTTTGAAAAGACATATCTAGATCTATTTCACATACTTCTTATAGAGGATATTATAAGAGGGTCAATAAATCCAATGATTCTCCTTTTGAGTAACATATGGTCCATAAATATTCAAAAAATAATACCCCTAGTTTAAGTCCTTCTCCTAGTGTACCCTCTACCAAGACTAAAATCTCTGACACTGATCCTACTAAGGAACCATTGGTCCATCGAGTCCTTCATAGAGAGACATGTAGAGAAGGTGTACCTACATAGTATATATGGGTACCTAAACATATGCACACAAAGTTTATACAAATAAAAATATCAATCATATGTTGGTGGCATAACCCCAAGTGTATATTCATCATCATTATCATATCTACCACCATCATGCCTCTCGATGCAAAAGCACTTGCATGTAGTGTGAGTCCCTGTGCCTAAGATACTCACATACTCTCTCCTCATATGAACCTAGTTGGTACACTATATCCTCATTCTCACACTAATGATTGTCATATCAATTAATTAAAACTTACATAATCTTAGTGACAATGTGCTACAAGATGTCTCATCAATAAAGATTTACAAGCAGCACCTCATACTCAGTGGAATTAGTATGATATATGGCCACAACCCTCACTACTAGATAAAATATGGGTGCATAGGCACTTATACTATCAAAAATTGTCTCAATAAATACCTCACTATATATATCCATGCATACACTTCGAGTGAGAGCCTGTACCACATAACTTTCCATGGTAGCCCACTCCTGATCACCTACACACAATACATAAGAAATACAAATTAGTTAAACTTATCATACCAAATACTATGTTAATCAAATATGAAAATTCAAAATTAAGGTACTTACATGTGGCTCTAACAGATTATACATCCATAGGTCATGATCCCATATGAACACCACCACCTCCATCTTCCCCTACATCTCTTTGTGTTCAAGTATCACAATGGGATAGGAAACTATAACTAGGAATAATAATGGCCAATGAGCCCCTACCCACCCTATATGTAACCTTCAATACACCCTACATCATCCCTTATATATATATATATATATATATATATATATATATATATATATATGAATCATGGGATCTATGTCATCACCAAGATGTGGGGTTATATTCTTGAGTGTCAATCTAAGCCTATCATTGGGCCTATTCCCACTCTATATTATACACTACCATGGGTATGGCATCAATGGCAGCCCTTAATCCAAGTGAAACTATTATAAAACATGATCATATCTAAAAAACTCACATACACTAAGATTTTGATTAACCAACCACATGTTAATTTGAATCCTCTAAATCTCATGCCCATCCTTGGGCTACCCTTAAAATGTCTTATATGGATGCCATATAATTTTATCCAATGTCAATCTATTAAAAATAGTACCTTACTTCATCATGGTATATAACCTACCATCAAGGAATACTCACCTCTCTAAAAATATCTAAGGATTCACCCAACCTTCTAGTAATCCACTAAGGGGCTAAACTACTATAATATGCTCATAAGCCCAGGCCTGTAGTAAGGTACTAGCTCTAATACCATCATTGTATCTCTCTAATGTAAATCTATACATATATTTATATATGTGGGAAAATGTAGTATGACCCCAAGAATATTTGGTACCCTCCAAACCAATCTATTAAACTATGTGATACATGTGAGATGAAATAACAATCATGTTAATAATTCACAAATGAACTTTCATAGCTATAGAACATCACCTTTGATAATGTAATCAATATGAACCATGTTACATAGATATACATTGAGTGATCTCTACCTATTAAAATATCTATGGGTGCATTTAATGTAACCACAACTACCATCTCTTGTAACCCATGCTCTCTTGCCTTTGATAGCCAATCAGAAAATGTGATACACAACTTATAATGTAACTATCATCTCCTTTGTTACGAGCTAGAAAGTAAAAGTATCTAGGTTCCACCTTTCAAATAGTTCTATGAGAAGGTGGACACCATATTTTACCTATCTTAATTATTCCCAATGGCCCAATCCAATTTAATTTATCATAATCCATCTAATCCCATCCATCCCTAACTCCACCATAGTGGAAAAATGCCTACCATGCCAAAATTCCTAGATATGTACATCTTTTTACAAAATAAAAAAATAGTAAAAATAATTATTAGCTATTATATTCTATAAATAAAATATATTTTTTACATATAAAACTCAGATAAATTAAAAAGATAGTATTTTTTGGATGCTATCATTGACACAAGATAAAAGCGTTAGATAGTTGCATCAAAAATCAGACACTAGTGTCAAAACCCAATGCAATTATCCCAAGATTTCATGGAAGTTTCCATCAACCCTTAAAAACCAAAAAAAATTATACAAAGTGATGTAGAGCTAATTCCTACACTTACCTTATTCATTACAATGGTTTTGATTTATTTTTATTTGCCTTTAATAAATTTTGATTTGCTTGTCTCAAATACATACATTACTTCTCTTTTGACACCTTAATCAATCTTACCTCCAATGAGGCTCATAATCCTCCTTATTAGTCCTTATTTCTTCTCTTTCCAAAACACACCACCCTTCATCCACATTTTCACTATCTTCATCTTATCACCATCATTGTCATCTCAAACATTATCACTCTCTTTTCCTTGGTTCAAACTTGTCATTTTCCCATCTAGATTCTTAAGCCTAAAGGCCTAAAACATGATCCTATGGTTCTTGTCTTCTCATGAGGGATAATATGGACATCCACCTACATATTTCCACTCCCACACATATCCAAATATAATACTCACTCCTCAAGTTAAAACTCTCAAGCAATCTCCACTTTCCTTATTTAAAGCCTATTATTTGTGGACCTATTTTCACACAAATATAGAAATTGGGAGCAATATACAAATATTGAAGTCATATTGAAGAAACTTTTTGATACCCTTTGTGTTCTTTTTTCTTCACCTAAAATATCAAGTCACAACTTTTCTTATAAGTACATTTTCTCATACTCCCTTATTGCCTATTAGGTCTCTTTAGGCTTAATTTACTCCCATAGTCTTGGAGATCATATTGTATAGTATTGTACCAACCCAAAACCTCTTGATAATTTAGAACAAATAAAATACAATATATCCCAAATTTGATCAATTTTGGCTAGCTGTAATGAAAGTTATATTAGTTTCAAGTTTTGAAACCCTAGGTTGGTCTTGACAGGCCTACAGGTGGCCGAGAGCATAGAAAAAGGGTTATTTTGATTCTCATACACTTTGAAACACATACAATACCTATGTGATGTCTGAACTAACTCCCTTTACCTTATAAAATAGCTGATTTTCCTTTATTAATAACTAAATGTCTCCAAAAGGCTAGTTTACAAAATTGAGTGTTCTTTAGGACTATGTATGAAGGTTACCTTTGTGTCATTCACTTATGAATAATGTCTGAGCCTCAAAATTTATTGCCAACCTAATTAAATATTTTAAACTCTTTAATACACCCTATATAAACTCAACCAAAGCTTACCAACCTTATTATCACTTGGTTGGTCATATTCTTGGACTAAATAAACACATAATTGTGTTCTCCCAGGACTATATTATAGGTTGCCACCTTATACTACTAAACAATGATCATATAGCTCAATATAATCATAAATAAAAATAATAAAATAGTGTATATCATAAATCTAAGAGAGATTAGTCATTTTTTAGTGAATAAATCAAAAATAAATTAAAGGCATAACTTCTCAAGTATAATCCCTATATTGAGCTATGTGACTAACAAACTTGAAATGCAATTAGAAAGATGAAACAAAACTCTTACCTCCCTTGAAAATATGTTTGAGAATCAGTTTGTAGTGGTTGAGTTTGGCTTGTAGAACTAGAGGTCTTTGGTAATGTCCACTCCATGTTTGCTCAACATTTTTCCTTGTCTAAACTTGATTTAGCTTTAGCTTGGCATGAAAGAGTGATGAAAATGTTGAATAAATTGAAGCTCCTAGAATGATTCTTGTATAGAAAGTCTAGAATAGAGAATCTTTGTCTAAATTATAGGAAGAACTTATAATTTATAGACTTTTGAAATGAATGTAAATCATAAATCTTGATATGAGAATCAAGGGATGAGAATAAAAGATAATTTTTACCTCAAAATGGGAATATTGACTTAAAATTGAAGTGGAAAACATGTGGGACTCAGAAATGATTATAAAATTCATTTTGGAGGAAGATATAACATAAAATTGGTAGGTAGAATTGAGTGAAATATAAGATGGATTATTAAATTAAAAATATGAGGAAGATAATATTATAAAATTTTAATGATAGGGGGTAGGCGGGGCCTAGGGCATATTTGAAATTTGGAAAGGGAAATGGAGTATAAGATGACCTCATGAGGTGAGGATAATGAGATTTTTGGATTTATATAAATTGTAAATATTCAAAATCCATGTAATTTATGATTGAGGAAGGATTAGTTAATTACTTTGGACTATTTAACTTAATAAAGATGTGAATATTAAACCATGAATAGAGATGATGAATAGAAATGAAGAATTAGAATTAAAAAAAGATAGGGATGATTAAAATCAACACAAAGTGTTTGATTTTGAGTGTCTACATTTTACCCTTATTTGACAAGTCATTATAAGATATAGCTAAAGTAATGACTTTTCAAAGAATTAAAAAGTCATTAAAATATTAGATGAAGAAATAATTAGTGACCCATGATGCCCCCTCGAGAGGCCATGTAGTACATGGATGGGTTTTTGAAAAAGAGAGAAAGAAGCTAGAATGGGAGAAGAGATTAACCCATGGAAAAAATCAAGCCACTTAAGATAATGCTTTCACACTTTGATTTCTAATGTTTGAAAATAATAAAATTGAATTGGCCCCAAATAAGTGACACACTTTAACCAGTCCCAAATAGGGTAAAAAGATGTGGGATTGGAATTATAATAATTTGTCCCACTAGAGATAAATGAAGGTAAAAGTCCTAAAAATAGGGTCAATACACAAAATTTGGAGGATAGAAAGTGTGGCATTCCCCCAACTTTCAATTATTTTTATAAAGGGCATACACCAATTTTTTTATAAAGGGCGTACATCATTTTTTTTTAATTTTTGAGGCTTAGGTTTATGCCTGAGCCTCAAGGGCTTATGCTTGAGCCTCAAGGGCATATACCTTTTTAAAATGGCATACACCCTTTATGATTTATAGAGGGAATACTCCCTTTACAAAGGGTGTACACCCTTTAGAAATAAAAGGGTGTATGCCCTTTATAAAGCATAAAGGGCGTACAGCCTTTAGAAAGCAAAGGGCATATGCCCTTTGTAAAGCATAAAGGGTGTATGCCCTATATATTTTTAATTTTATTTTTTTGCAAGAAAATCCATGGACACTTAAATTTTCTCTTTCTCCTCTCATTGTTTGTCAAATTTAGATTCATGTTGTTTTGGAGTTGTATCCCACTAATGAGATTTGGCATTCAGTTTGATACAGATTAGGTATGTTGATTTTTGGATTTTAATTTTCTCATTTCTATTTTTATTTATTTATTCAAATAGTGTTTTGAATTTAGGCTTGCATTATATTCTCTTACATTGCCTAAAAAAACTTGTATTTATATTTAAATTTAGATACACAAGTTTGATGGATCCATTGTATGAAGAAAATGTTAGACAAAACCCTGAACAGTTTGATTTTACATACAAATAAGTTCAATTGTATGAGAAATACAACTCAAAATGTCAATAATTATAAATAATCATCAATGGTTTGCATCACTCTTCATTTTTTTAGTGCACATATTTCACTTGTCAATACACTAGAGATTGTTTTTAATGAAGTGGGAAATGTAACTTCATAACTTGATGCAATGTTACATCTAAGAGAGGCCATGAAATTATTTTATTCCAAAAAATTGTCATATGAAGATGTTAAGAAAAAAATAACAAAATAATCTATGTGCACTTTGTTTGTTAAACTTGGAACCAACCAACCTCCACCAACAAATTACAAACACATTAGTATTGATTGGTGTGTTCTTGACGAGATGAAAAATAACTTTTGGGATAGGTGGTGGATGGTGTTTGATAAGCCTCTGTTTCTACTCATTTTCACTTTTTACATTCAGAAGAAGGAAGAAACTAAAGTTAAATGGTCAAGGGTTAGATGATACCTGAATGAAGTTGCACACCGTATCCAAACGATTGAAGGAGCTCCTCTTTGGCTATGGAGGATGACACCTGTAGATAAGAAAGACTTAAGCAAATAAAATATTAGATAGATATATGGTGGTTTGCCAAGCAAAGCTCAGTCCCAGAAGTGCAAAGACTTCCTGGAGGGATGACAATCCACTTATTCGACAAAAGAGTGTTGCTAGAAAGAGAAATGGTGAAAAGACTGAACAAAAGAAATAGAGATAATGCATACCTATATTTTATTCTCAGTCTATCACAGTCACCGACATCGGTACTTCTGTCGGCATCAGTTGGTCAAGGTTGCCGATGTCATTTGGGTTGTCGACGTCGATAGGGGCAATGGGCCTTAATGCTGATGTCGGTAGGGGCAATGGGCCTTAGATGGGTTTCAGGTTATGCTTGTGGTCAACAAAATGGTCTAAGAGATTCAAAAGGGTTATGCAGGGATGTAGGACAATGAATATGGTTTGGGAAAGGGCCCAGGTAGAGGATAGGGTGGAAAGGGAATAAGAATGAGAGGAAGGCTTTTCAGCCTTTTCGAGAAGAAAGTCGGGTTGTCTATCAATAGTATTCAAGAAATAGCCAATGGACTAATTACCAATGCACTCTAAAAATATTGAAATATAAACTAGAAGAATACTTAGCTCTTGGTGGAAAACCATAAGTGTAGAAGACTTGTTTTTGTTATGACTGATGCCGAAGACCACATACAATGTTTCAATGCAGTGTGGAGTGAATTCTATAGAGTTTCTTAGCCTGGAGAGTGATGATAGAATGTTGATGCCTGCAAAGAGTTGAGGAGCAAGAGAATTCGGATCCTAGGAGCAAGAGAATTCACATTTGGGCCTATAATCAAGGTCAGAATTTGGTTTTAAGAAACTGACGTCGACGATACCGCTGGCGTCGATCGACTATTAACCGACATCAATGGCTAGAGAATGGGTAAAAAGGCTATTTTTAGCCTTTTGCCCATTCTTCCATTTGTGAAGTTCAGTTGTTGTTGTTGAATGGTCCAAATGGTGGGTTTAATAGGCATGAGAATTAGTGGGGGAGTTAAAATAGGTCTTAGGTAATTATGATTAGTCATAGGGTGATAAATGGCCTAAGAGCTAGGAATCCAAGGTGAGGTGTCTAGGGGGATTATTAATTTAAAATAAGTATTTTAAATTAATAAAGTATAGGTTAGGCATGTTGAAGTTAGAAAGGGACCAAGGGGGGGTTGACACTATTTTGGTGTCTACATTTGCCCCTTTTTGTCTTGTTGGTTGTTCTTAACAAACTACAAGACAAAAACAAGATTAAGTTGTCCCAGGTATGGGATAAGGTCATTTTTGTCCTATTTATTATTCTGATGAACTGCAAGACAAAAATAGGAGTAAGTTACCCCAGGTACAGGATGAGGTGTAGGTTGCTCCAGGTATAGGATGAGGTATTCCCCCTCAAAGCGGGAGTTAAGGGAAGGTAACCTGATATTAGGTGCCAATTTGATAGATAGTGGATGGATATGGTGAAGTTTGAGTGTGAATGTTGCAAAAGTTGAGATTGTGTATATACCACTTCACATGATAGGTAGGTCAAATTGTCACAGTCAGAGGTTGAGGAGTGCTAAACTTGAAGTAATCGGGCCCCAGCTTTTAGTCATAGCTGATTGGGTTATTCAGGAAGTGCTCCTGGAAAACACAAAAATGTCACAAGTAGAGGGGATCAACTGGAGCATGATCCAATACTTGTGAGGGTCATGGAAAATTTGCTAACTATTTTTGAGGTAGCATATGCAATCAAAACAACCAAGACATAGTTGTCTCAAAAGTGGTCATGGTCTAAGGAGATAGTCGTGATCTCCAAGGTCATTGGTCGAGTCAGGTTGAGTCATGGTATTATCTCAAGTAGTGTGTGTTGTGGTTGGGGAGATGTATTTGATCTCCACTATGCCCCATGAGAAGTTTAGGTAACTCACTCAGTGTCAAGGTGGATTGTTTGGTCATGATTTTGGGTTGGTATAGATAGTTGGTCCATTAAATGGATGGATGAAGGAATGGCTGAGCTAACCTCAGAAGACCCCATGTCAACTGAGTGCTGCCTACATAGCCCCTGTTTAAAGGGCCTCAAGCCAATGTAGTTCTCCCAAAAGGGAAGAAGAGAGTTGATTATGGATTGAGTTTGACTAGGTTAAGTCATGGTTAAAGGTGAAATGGTTTATCCATCAGGTAGACGAACAAATGAATGGCCGACATCATTAGGGCGATGAACGGGCCAATGGATGGCCAACATCATTAGGGAGATGAATGAGCAAATGGATGGCTGACGTCACTAGGGATATGAATTGGCAAATGGATGGTTGATGTCATTAGGGAGACGAACGAGCGAATGGATGGTCGACGTCATTAGGGAGACAAACGGGCAAATGGATGGCTGACGTCATTATGGAGACAAACAGGTGAATGGATGGCCAATGTCATTAGGGAGATGAATAGGAAAATGGATGGCTGATGTCATTAGGGAGATGAACGAGCAAATGGATGGCCGAGCTAACCTCAAAAGACTCCATGTCAACTGAGTGCTGCCTACATAGCCCCTATTTGAAGGGCCTTAGGCCAATGTAGTTCTCCCCAAAGGGAAGAAGGGTCAAAGTGGTTGATAGGTTGGTTTTATCATGTTAATGGTTTAGTACTTCCCATATGTGTGATGGTACATGCTTGAAATAATGAAGGGTATGATGATGTTACAGCCTTTTCCATATTATGTGATGGTGTATTCTGTAACATTGGTTATGTGGTTTTTCATCCCTAGCAAGTTTCTATTTTGGTGATGGATGTATGCTAAAAATGAAATGAGTATGCTTATGTTTCAACAAGTAATGGTTTATGCTTGACATAAATTGTGTGGTCGATAGTTTCCATGTGTATTGGTTTCCATAGAAACTAGTGTGAATAGGCTATGATAATGTGAGTGGTCTGAAAAAGGTTTGGTTGGGTTGGTTTGGTTTGGTTAGGTTTGGTTAGAAAATGATTTAGTTTGATGTGACAAAGGTATGTAAGAAGTGAAAGGTGTTTTGCTCTTTCATTGACAAGAACCATAATGATAGCATAGATAGGGTTGTTGTAAACAAAAACCCCGTTCATGCATTACATCATTGACCATTGTTTGTGTTAGAGAAGTATTCAAATCACTTGATGTTAAATGAGCTCAAAATCCCTTGAGTATGTTGGGGTAATAGGTTTGATTATGTGAGATGGGAGGATAGCGTAACCCTTTTTAGCAAGGATAACTTTGCCCCTTTTATAGGTGACCTTGAGAATGACTATAGGCAAGTCCATGACTTAATAGTTTGTCAGTCAATTTTTTTTTTTTTTTTTTGGTAGACTGATCGATGTGGAAAGTCTACGTGGGGATGTTGTTTTGTTTTGTGGTCACATGTGAAGCTGATTGATGCGGGAAGTTTCTGAGAGAGTGTTGTTTGTAGCAAGATTTGGGCATAGCCATCCTTCGAGGGATTGGTCTATATTTTGCTTTGTATGGTTGAATGTCTTTGAATAGTTGTCCTTCAAGGGAGCAGTCTATCAATTACAGCAATTATGTAGCTATCCTTTGAGGGAGCAGTCTACATTTATATTTTTATGATCTTTGAATAGGCATCCTAGTTTTATATGTTTTATGGACTGAAGTTTTAGTCATGGACTAGCCTATAGAGGTTTAAGGGTTTCCCTTTTTAGTAGGATAAAGCATTAATGCAAAAAGGATTAACTAATGTTTGTAGGAAAAGAAGGGAATAGGAATGAGGATGATAGGGGTTGCTCAAGGGATGAGCTCAAGTTAAATATCAAGTTAATGAGTACTTGATTAACAGTAGAATGGTCATAGATGCAAGGCATTAAGGGGCTCAGGTGCTGGCCGGCCTTCAAGAGAAGACAGACGATAAGTCCCTGATCCATACTTGTGTGTTATGATATAAGGTCCGAGCCAATTAGGAGAAAACTTGCCTTGTTTACTTCTTTCCATATTGGTCATGTGTTGGTTTTCTTTGAGGACAAGATCTCTGATTTTGATATCTCATTCTCTCAGACTTTTGTTATAGGCACGTTGGATGCGATTTTGGTAGATATGGAGATGGTTGAGGGCAGCAAGGTGATGTTCATCAAGCAACTCAAGTTGAGCCAACTGATCTTGATGAAAGTCATCATTATAAAGTATGTCATGTAAAGAGATACGTAAAGAAGGTATTTGTACTTCAAGAGGCAAGATGGCCTCAGTTCCATACACTAAAGAGAAAGGTGTAGCACTCGTAGGGGTTTGAATGCTAGTGTGGCAAGCCCATAAAGTGAAGGGAATGTGAATGTGCCAATCCCTTCCAGTATCATTGACCACCTTCATTAGGATTTTGGTTAAGATTTTGTTGGAAGCCTCAGCCTGCCCATTTGCTTGTGGGTAGTAGGGTGAGGAGAAGCTGAGCTTGATGTCAAATGAGTCACAAAGTTTATGGAAAGTTTTATTTTTGAATGATTTGTCATTATCGATGATGATCTTGTGGGGTACACTGGAATGATAGATTATATGGGCGTTGATGAAGTTGATGATTTTGTTGGCTTTAGTGGAGACGAGAGGAACAACTTCCACCCATTTAGTGAAGTATTCGGTTATGGTGATAATGGATTGATGTCGAAGAGATGAATGAGGGTTAATCTTACCGATTAGATCTAAGCCCCATTGTGAAAAAGGCCAAAAATTCTTAGCGACTTTTAGAGCATGGCTAGGGACATGAAGTAAGTTAGTGTATTATTGGCATTTGATGCAATGCCAAACATAGTCACTAGAGTCTTGTTGAAGAGTGCGTCAATAATAGCCCAGGTGAAGGATGCACTTTGAAACCGAGTTACCACTAAAATGCCCTCCACAAATCCCATCATGGACTTGTTTGATAGCATGAGATGTTTCAGTGGAGGTTAGACATCAAAGAAGGAGGCCATCGAAACCTCATTTATAGAGAAGACCCCCTAGCATAGTATATCGATCCGTGCTTTTGATAAAATCCCATTGCGCATTGCTAGAGAGATTAGGAGGGATAATAGAATAAGTTAAGTAGTCCACAAGTTGTTTATACCAAACATCCTATGAACTAGAGTCAATGGTGCTGACAAGGTTGATGTTAATGGAGATATACGAAGGTAATGCCAAATGGTGTACCATGACATAAATTCTCAAAGAAGAAGATGAAGATGGTATGCGTGAGGCGAGAGAATCCATAATATCAACAAACTTATTCGTAGATCGAGGAACAGTTTGCAAGAGGTAATGGTCGAAAGATTCTAGCAGGGTGTCAACACAGTGTTTGTACCTTTGAAAAACTTCATTTTTACAAAGATATGAACCATTGATTTGATTGACAACTAGTTGTGAGTCGCCAAAGATGTTGATGGTCTTGATGCCTAGGAAAAGGGTGGTTTAAAGTCCCAAAATTAAGGCTTCATATTCATCCATGTTGTTGGTACATTCAAAGTCAAGTTTAAAAGATAGAGGCATGGGCTCACTATCGTGAGGAATGAGAATGACCCCCACACCCCCATTGAGTTGACATTTGGATTCATCAAAGAACATTGTCATTTGATAGAAAATGTCATCAGTGGATAATGTGGCAATGGATTCGTTAGGGAATTCATAGTGAAAAGGTTGGTTGTCAGGTAGAGGGGCATCTGCTAATTGGTTAGCGATTATTTGCCCCTTTATAGATTTTTGTTGGATGAATTCCAAGTCAAACTCAGCAAGAAGCATGAGCCAACGAGCCATACGTTGCTTTTGGTATGGCTTGGAATGCATGTATTTGAGAGGGTCGGTATGAGTGATGACGTAAGTTTTGTGATTGAGGAGATAATGACAAAGTTTGGTAGCGGCAAAGACTAATGCCAAGAAAAGTTTTTCGGTATGAGTATACCAAGTTTCATAGTTAATGAGTGTTCGGCTTATATAATAAACTGCCTGTTCTTGATGTTGTTCATCTCGATGTGTGATCATGGCACCTAAAGAATGATTTGTTGCTGAGATGTAAAGATAGAAGGGTTGGTCATCTTTTGGTGGAATAAGGACTGGTGGAGAGACAAGATAATGTTTAAAAGCCTCAAAATCCTCTTGGTAATCCTTATCCCAATTAAAGGAGATGTCCTTCTTGAGGAGATGATGAAAGGGTTGACATTGGTCAGAGAGCTATGAGATGAAGCGACGAATAGAATGAAGCTTCCATTGTAGGCTGTGAAGTTGCTTTAGATTGGTAGGTGGCGGCATCTCAAGTATAGCTCGAATCTTAGCGGGATCAATCTCAATGTCACGAAGATAAATGATGAAACCCAAAAGCTTCCCTAAGAGAACCCCAAAGATGCATTTCTTGAGGTTAAGGCAAACTTTGTATTGTAGGAGGTGAGTGAAGATTATTTTAAGGATGGTTAAATGGTCATGACGAAGTCTAGATTTGCCTAGTAGGTCATCCACATAGTCCTCCATGATTTTGTGGAGGAGATCGTGAAAGATGTAGGTCATGGCACGTTGATATGTGGCACCTACATTTTTTAGGCCAAAAGGCATGACCCTATAGCAAAAATTCCCCCATGGGGTGATGAAGGTAGTTTTGTGCTGATCTTCTGGCACAATCAGGATTTGGTTATATCCTAAAAACCCATCCATGAGTGATAGCATCTCATGCCCAGTCATAAGATCAACAAGTTGGTCGATGTTGGCTAGAGGAAAATCATCCTTTGGGCAAGCCAGGTTAAGGTCACGATAGTCAGTACAGATTCGGATCCCCCCAATTTCTTTGGTGACAGAGATGATATTTGACACCCATTATAGATAATCAATGTATTGGATAAAGGAGATTGAGAGAAGACACTGAAGCTCCTTTTTGACAAGGAGTACAACTTGAGGATGCATTTTATGGGTTTGTGATGATGTTATAAATGACAATGTTAGGGTCGATGTTAGGCATATCATTATAGGTCCAAGCAAAGGCATTGCTATGGTCTGAAAGGAATTTGGTATAGTCAAGTTGTTCCTGGGCATCCAAAGATTGACCAATCTTTAAAATGTGAGGAACATCAGAAGATAGAAGGTTAATGTCAATGGTCAATTCATTTAACATAACTTGCATTTCTAAAGGAAGTGATCATTGGATGAAAGAGTCATCTGCACCCATGTAGGTGAGAATAGCGTCATCATATATGCATTAGATAGTGTTGATGGTAGTAGATTCATCATCTATCATGTTTGGATAAATGAGAGGGAGAGACCTGGATACCCCACCTAGTTGATAGGTTAAGGGTTCCAAGTGAATGGCGTTTATGCAAAAAAAAACTAGGAGGGATGGAAATCACCGACTCCGTAGGTGAAGATGGGGGAATAGGCGAGTTTAGAGGTGATTATTCTATGATAGGTTTGGGGTGAGGGATTTTAGAAGTTTCAGTAGGTTCTTCAAAACCCAGGTCATGTCGCTTCTTGGCATTCTTTATGGCCTTGTCATTTGGTGGTTTGACAGGCTGGTGGAAGCCTTGTTCGTAGTGCCCAAAGCCAAAGCCCTTCCATGCACACCTATAAAGATAGGTATGAGCAAAGTTTGGGTTGCCAAGAAAAGAGAAGTCAGATGTAAATAGTTGGGGTGATGAAAGAGGATTCCTATCAGTGGGAGCTCAATCTAGCCCTCCATAGATGAGATTTGTTTGAAGATTGGGAGGACCATAAGGGATGACCATTCTGATACAATGGTCATAGCTATGATTGTGATGAAATTGTACATACTCTTGAGGAGTCTGGAACATGTTCAAGGTGAGTAAACGATACTCCCCAAGTGAAAGACGTTGGAAGGTATCTTCCATAGGGTCTTTTGTTGTCACTTGAGGAGGTGGTGTAGGTGTAACCGCCATTTGCATACTTGTTGAAGCTTCCGCAAGTGGAGGTGGTGTTTGGGTTAATGTTTTTAAGGGAATGAGAACATCATTGGGTTGATAAGTTGTGTTACATATCTTGAAAGGGGAGGGGTCTACAGGAATGACATAGACTTGACTGTCATGTTCAAATTTGACACAATGGTGTAATGTAAAAGGGACACAGGCCATGGCACGGATCCAAGGTCATCCTAATAACATGTTGTATTGGAACTCTCCCTTGATGATGTAGAAGAGCTCTGGGATTGTCCATGGGCCAACACAAATATGTAAGATGATGGTGCCAATGGTAGTGGCGGTGGAGTCATTAAAAGATCGAAGAATTGCATCAATTTTAGAGATACAATTCTTTGGGAGGGATAATTGGTCATAGGCATGGGTGGAAATGATATTTATGCTAGCACCCCCATTAATCATAACTCGCTTAATGCAAGTTCAATCAACATAGGCTGTGATGAAAAGGGTAGCATCCTGATCTTCCAAGTTGGAGGTAGGAATTTTAGAATCACTAAAGGTAATAGAGGTGATGATGGGTAATGATTGGAATAAGGCAGCTAGTGGTTGGGGGTCCTCGAGTTAGACCTCCACTGCTTGTAAAGCTTTGATTAAAGCTTGATGATGTTGTGGTGAGCTTTGAAGGAGGTCATATAAAGTCATCTTCATGGGAGTTTGGTGAAGCTGTTTCACCATAAAATCATGGATTGCCTTCGAAAAAGTGGGTTGGGATGTACCCAAGATAGAAATCTTGGGTTTGGGTGGTTGAGCAGGTGTGACAAATGGGTAGGTTAAAGGAATAGAAACTTTCTCTTTTGCTTTATCCTTTAAATTTTGTGACCTATTGGTCACATTGATGGTGTTAATCTCGAATAAAGGGAGCGAAGGAGGTAAAGGGCCCATAGTCTGATGATGGGATTATGATGAAGGTGAAGAGGTTTGAGAGACATGAGATGGTGTTGGAGATTTGTTGACAGTATCCTCAACAAGAAGGGTGTCTTTTTCCAAGTAATGGTGAATGACAACTTTGAGGGCACAACAATTCTCAGTATCATGCCCTAGTGAGCAATGATATAGGCAAATTTTAGTATCATCGAACAGGATGGTTTTGTTTCTAGAGGTTGAAATGGTTTAATAGGTGGGAGAGTGATACTAGAAGTTTGCAAAAGTTAGTGTAGTATCAAAGCATATGAACCCACTAATGGGTCTATTCTTGTTGATGTACTAGGTGTTGATGACTTTTGTTTAGGAGTTGTTGAGGGAGATTTTTGTACCACCTTTTGGGTTGGTGGTATGGCCACTCATTTAGACGACACCTTTTTTGGGAGGGGTGCCAAATTTTTTAGAGGAGGTATATTTTTGGTGGGTAAAGGGATTAATGGAGGCAACTTGTTTTTGTTAGGTGTTGGAGTAGGGAGCACTCCTATTAAGGTAGAAGGATGTGGAGCCAAAATAGAGGGCAATGATGATGGTGGAGGAGGAGTTCTCCGACGTGGTTTAGTAGCCTTCTTTAACATGGTGTGCAGGCTATTATTATGGGGGGAAAGATTCAAATCAACCTTCACTTATGGGTGAGTGAGGTTCGATATGGGGTGAACATCAAGGGATTTAATTGGTTTTGGTATGGTGGATGTTTGTGAGGTTTTAGGTTCAGATGTGGATGGTTGAGCTTCTAAAGATTTGGAAGTAGAAGCCTGGTCCTCATTGGAGACTTTGGGAGATTTTGTCAAAGGAGGGTCGTTGGCATGAGATGAGATGGGTAAGATAAGGAGCTTTGAGTCGCTCTCATAATGCCTCATGTTCTAAGTTTCTCAAATGGAGAAATCCTAAGTTTTCAGCCAATCGAGAGAATGGTTTGGAAGATGTTGTGCTAGGCTTTATAATTGGTTTTTCAAAAGATTTGGGTGGTTGTGAGAGTGGGAATGTTTTAGATGCAGCAATCTCGGGCCAAAGGCGTGAGAGAGCCATTACTAGATCATCTTCGGTCGAAGTAGGTGAAGAGACAAGTTTTTCTCTTGGTGGAGAAGGAATTGGAGAATGTGACTCCTCAAGAGGATAGAGGGTAGGAATGATTGTACCTTCTACTTGTGGTTAAAGAGAAGGAAAGGTATGGTCCTCCATTGGTAGTAAGAAGGATGAAGGCGGTGCTAGTGGCGTTGGTATTTTCAAAGTGTCCTCCAATATAAGAGAGGTCAATGGAGAACTAATAGGAGAAGAAGGTTCTTCCACCTGTGGTGGACAAATAGGAGAAGAAGGCTCTTCTACCTGTGATGGACAAATAGGTTGACTAATCTCTTCAGACTGTGGGATAGGTTGGTTAGGCATAAAAGGAGAGACCGTGTTGATCATGCATATATTACGCTCTTGGGAGTCATCGGCCATGGTCTGAATGTTATTTTGACTAGGGGGATGGCTAGGGAAAGGTTGTCTAAAGATGTCTATGTTTTGGTTAGGTGGCACATTTGGGTTATCCAAGACAAGATCACCTTTATCTAACATATCTTGAATGACATTCTTGAGGGTTTTATAATTGTTTGTGTCATGGCCTTTGACACAGTGATAATTACAAAAGTCATTCTCCCTATACCATGTAGGGATGGCACGTGAGGGATCAAAGTGAGGTGGTGGTTGAATTTGGGGGAGATTGAGGACTCCATGTTTGACTAGTTTATCCAACACAGACGTGTATGATTCTCCTATTGCAGTATATTGATGTTGTACATATCATTGTTGGAATTGTCATGTGATGTATTCTGATGTTGAAGGTTGGGGTTGGTTGGTTATTGTTGAAGATGATGGTCTAAGTACCACAGCATTTGCTGATCCCTTAGATTTAGAATTAAAGGAAGAAGATTTGGATGAAGGGTCATTTGATTTTGTGTTGGGGTTTTTACTATGCAATTTGACTTTATTTTCTTTGATAGCACAGAGTTCAAGCTTCCTAGCCATGGTGAAAGCTTCGTCAAATGTGCAGAATGTTTGGACCCGCAAAGTAGATGAGATGTGTTTGGCACATGCTTGTGAAAAGAGCTCAATGGGCTTAGGTTGAGGTAAAGAAAAGGAGAGTTGGTTGATCAAACCTCTCCAACAGGTGACGAATTCAGCTATGGACTCATCATCGAATTATTTAATAGAATATAGGTCTATAATGGAGACCTTTTTAGTGATGTTGATTGAAAAGTGGTCAAGGAATAGTTGGGTGAGTTGAGTGAAGAAAAAGAGAGAATGACTGGTAATAGAGTTATACCAGTCAAGGGCGGCACCCAAAAGTGACATGGGGAATGTGTGAAGTAGTAATGCATCATTGTGTGCTATGAGGTAACAAGTGTGTCTAAACGCTTGTAGATGTTGTTATGGGTCCTCTTTACTCTAAAATCAAGTAAATTTGGGGAGTTCCCACTGGTTAGTGATTGAATAGGGACTGAAGGATGGATGGGTTTGTTGCAGATTTGTTCATATGAATTAACATTGCTTGAACTAGAAATGGATGTCTCAAGGTTAGACATCTTAGCCATCAGCATCTTGATCAGATCGGCTGACGAATTGGCAGATGGGGCACCCCCTAGGTTGTAAGGTACCTGGAAGGAGTTAAGTGGGGCATATGACGTACTTGGTTGTATTTGTATGGGTGCAACGTATTGGTAGTTCATCATAGGGACTAATGTTGAGGTCAAGGGGCTTGTGCCATGAAATTGGAGGGCACAAGCTGACTAGGTGTCACCAAGGGTGGATGAATAGCGGTGACACTTGTTAAAGGATAGGTAGTCACTCTTATGTTTGTGGGTGCAAGAGTGGGTGGAGTGGAGACAACCAAGTTCTAAAAATGTGTAGAACTTGGTTGAATTGTTTATGGTTGAGGGGGTAAGGAAACCCCGATGGAAGTAGGTCCAGAAAAGGAAGGAGAGGCCAAATCTTGATGATTGGCCATGATTGGCTTAATATTTGAGGTAGTGGCTTGAGTGGTCATGGGTTGGGTAGCGGATGTTGTTGATATCGTTGCTGCTTTAGTGATGGAAGTTGGCATCCTATAAATAGGATTACCTAAAGGGTATCGCATTTGACTTCTTGCGAGATAGTGTTGGAGAGCCTTGACATTGTGGTCAAGGAATCTCTCAATGTTTTGGTCCCCTTCAAGAATAATTGGATGTTGGTCGGGGGTAGGCTAAATAGGAGTATGTTCAGTATTTGAAGTATGCTCCATTTGGTGACTTGATATAAAAGGCAAAGGCGGGAGTGGTTGTTGCCTTATGTGGTCAACAAGAGTTTTGGTTTGACTACGTGTCAAAACCATCCAAGGAAAAATAGATTTAGGTTCTAAAAAATGTATGTTTTAGCCTCAAAAAACTAGAATTTGTTTTTAACAACAAAAAGGTCAGGTTTTTAGCTTGCTATTTGAGAAGAAAAATTTTTGACAGTGACTGATGTCGATAGAAAAACTGATGTCGGTGAAGTAAGTTTGCCAATGTCAGTCAGAATACTGATGTCGGTGAAGATCAGTTGCCAACATCGATGGAAAAACTGATGTCGATTACTGTGTATTTCCAAAAATTCAAAAAACTGAAAGTTTTTGGAAGAAAGAAGAAAGTTCTGAGTTGTTTTTGGAGCTTAGAATAATGCGTCCTTACCAGCTCAAAAAACTAGATAAAAATAGAAAAATAGATGAAGATGAGTAGCCTCTAAACATTAAACTCCTAAGAATAAATTTTAGAGTCGTGGTGGCTTATGCCTTAGAAGAGTGTGTTTGGGAAGTTGGGCTTTTAGAATAGGTACTAAAAGAAGTAGTCTACGGTTGGTTTCAGGTTGAGTTTTGGTGATCAAAATTTGTATTAGGTTCTGTACGTGGCCTAGTTCTAGGAGCTTTCTCCCCTCACTTCATGAGCCTAAAGACACGCTAAGTCACTTAGCCAATATATACTTCCCCTAGAGTTTATACTTTGCCAGAGAATAGAGTGGGTTCTCCCCTTGGTAGTGAAGTCCAAGTAGGATTACCAGGAAGGGTAAGGTATCCGCTAGGTGATGAAATCCTAGTCGGTCCTTGTCTCAGGTATGTTTAGATGTTTGATTTTGTGAATGTCGTCAGGTTGTGTAACATATGTGCACTATGATTTATTTATAATGCATTTTTAATTACTAAATGAGCTAAAAATGCATTCAAGTAGGAATGAGATGCAATATATTTTTAACCCAAATTGAAATGTTTTGTTCAGATGCAAACAAGTAGGGAAAAGGTTAAGAGTATGAATTTCACTACTCTAAAATGCAGGAAAAAGGTGACAAGAAGAAAAAAAAAGATTCTTTTTAACTTGTGTTAATGGTGTCTTTTCGAGATAAAGAGATAGAAGAAGGATGCAAGAGGCAAAATTTTCCTAATGCACCTATATGAAAGTTTGTTTTAGAAGAAATGAACCCAAAGAAAACTCCAGGGTCCCACCGGGCGTGCCAGAATGTTTCTACTCATTTTCACTTTTTACATTCAAAAGAAGGAAGAAACTAAAGTTAAATGGTCAGGGGTTAGATGATACCCAGATGAAGTTACACACCATATCCAGACGATTGAAGGAGCTCCTCTTTGGCTGTGGAGGATGACACTTGTAGATAAGAAAGACTTAAGCAAAGAAAATGTTAGATAGATATATGGTGGTCTGCAAGCAAAGCTCAATCCCAGAAGTGCAAAGACTTCTTGGAGGGATGACAGTCCACTTATTTGACAAAAGAGTGTTGCTAGAAAGAGAAATGGTGAAAAGACTGAACAAAATAAATATAGAGAATGCATACCTATATTCTACTATCAGTCTGTCATAGTCACCGACATCAGTAGTTTTGCCGGCATCGATTGGTCAAGGTTGCCAACGTCTATTAGGTTGTTGATGTCGGTAGGGGCAAAGGGCCTTTATGCTGATGTCGATATGGGCAATGGGCCTTAGACAGGTTTCAAGTTATGCCTGTGGTCAATAGAATGGTCTGGGAGATTCAAAAGGGTTATGCAAGGATGCAGGACAATGAATATGGTCTGGGAAAGGGCCCAAGTAGAGAACAGGGGTGGAAAGGGAATAAAAATGAGAGGAAGGCTTTTCAGCCTTTTTGGGAAGAAAGTCAGGTTGTTTATCAATAGCACTCAAGAAATAGCCAATGGACTAATTACCAATGCACTCTAAAAATACTAAAATATAAACCAAAAGAATACTTAGCTCTTGGTGGAGAACTAGAAGTGTAGAAGACTTGTTTCTGTTATGGTTGATGCCAAAGACCTCATACAACATTTCAATTCGGTGTGGAGTGAATTTTGTAGAGTTTCTTAGCTTGGAAAGTGATGATAGAATGTTGATGCCTACAAAGAGTCAAGGAGCAAGAGAATTCAGATCATGGGAGCAAGAGAATTCACATTTGGGCCTACAGTCAAGGTAGGAATTTGGTTTTAAGCAACCGACATTGGTGATACCACCGGCGTCGATCGACTGTTGACCGACGTCGGCAGCTAGAGAATGGGTAAAAAGGCTATTTTTAGCCTTTTGCCTGTTCTTCCATCTACCAAGTTTGGTTGTCATTGTTAAATGGTCCAAATGGTTATTTTTAGCCTTTTGCCCATTCTTCCATTTGCCAAGTTTGGTTGTCATTGTTAAATGGTCCAAATGGTGGGTTTAATAGGCACGATAATTAGTGGGGGAGTTGAAATAGGTCTTAGGTAATTATGATTAGTCATAGGGTGATAAATGGCCTAAGAGCTAGGAATCCAAGGTGAGGTGTCTAGGGGGATTATTAATTTAAAATAAGTATTTTAAATTAATAAAGTATAGGTTAGGCATGTTGAAGTTAGAAAGGGACCAAGGGGGGGAGGGGGGGTTGACACTATTTTGGTGTCTACAGCCTCCATGTAATAGTAATGAGTTTTCATTATACTTTTTGAGAAAATTGTATTGTTAGTTCATGTTTCAAGAAATTTCAAAGTATTTTGACATGAAGGCCTCCCAAGGTAGGGGAGGTGGGTCTTTATTTGATACACATGATGTTAGGTGAGACTAAAACCATCATAATCAAGCTTAGATAAATAGAAGGACAATATCACATACCTCTATTCTCAAACTATTGCATCATAATGTATAGATGGACACCCTTGAGGTGGTTACAAGTTTGACATAAGTTATGATTGAGTATGGTATGCATACATTGAAAACTTATACTCAGTCTATAGGTGGTGGTAGTGGTAGTGGTGGTGTTGGTGGTAGTGGTAGTGACGGTAGTCATTTTGGTGGTGTTTGTATATGTGATATTGTCCCTCCTCCTACTCATGTTGCATTTGTTGTGCATAGTTGCAAATCATGTGGGAGGAAGTGTATGGGACCTAGTTTTTAGGTGTGACATATACAAAGTATATTTATAGAGACTAGCATAGTAGAGCATATGCCATCTATAGATGATTCATTAGTGCATAACATTAGTGTGCTAGACACTAACATGATAGAGCATATTCTACCTATAGATGCTTCAACAACACATGACACTAGCATGCTAGACACTATGTCAAATGTACTAGCTTCATCAACTCTTATCAGGATATGCCAGTCTATTGTATAGGATTTGTCAACTTCACCATCTGTACTTGATACATAGATTTAATTTTAATTATAGTTTGTTTATGTTTTTAAAATAATATTAAGTTTATTTTCTAGTATGTGTTTACTTAATTGACTAATTTATTTGATTAAACTTATTATTTGTTGCTTGTATATATGATTGGTGATATTTTGGGTAGATCAGTAGGCCTTGAATTGATTTTAGAGGCCATAATTGGCATGGGTGTACCCTATACATAGGATTAGAAACTTTTAAATTATATATTTATTCATGTACATGTTTATTGTCCTTTGAACATAAATCTATGTTTTAAGATATATATTAGAGTCATAGGTTTTTATCATGTTCATTGGATTCACACATTATTCATTTTATAGATTATGAGGGATGTTATGGGCACCCCTCATTAACAAGAAGAAGGTTTTTTTTATATTGCAGCTACATCAGAGAATCCACTATCTCCATCACAGGTCATGATTTAGGGATGAAGACTAGTGAGAACATATAGTAAAATTATTTTTAGCTTTAATTACTGATGTTTTATGTCATATTTACATAATTGTATGCCCATCTAGATCTAATGATATATGTATTCTCCATAGATTCCCCATTCCAGGTGTATATGCAGTCTCATAGCCTTAGATAACCATTTAGATGGAATACGTTGAGTGTAGAATCATTTTGAAAAATTTTGTTTTTGAAAAATTTATCAAATTTTCAATGTAAAATTTTAATGCATTAATTATTATATCTCATATGTTTTGCAGAAACAATAATTTTCAATTCTTGTTGATGAAATAATGAATGAATCACATGTTGAGAGGAGAGTTTCTCCTCACATTGAGGCATCTAACACCCCTAACTCTATATCTATGCCAACAAAGTGTAATTTATTTTGAGGTAATGAGGAATAGGAGACCTAGTTGTTGAGCTAGAGGTCTAGTTGTAGGCACAATCAATTTTGTATGTTGTTATTGGCCACATTGTATGCCTATATGGTGAGTTTTGTCTATGTACTTGTTATGGCCTACATTTTTTATTGATATATGTTATATTATTTATGTTAAATTATGACATATAACTTTGCATGTATCACATATCTATGATTTGACAATATGATTCATTTACCTATGTGTATTTTCTATTTTAATCATTTAATGTTCACACATATTATTGGTAAATGATCATTATTAATTCATATGGGGTTTTAAAAAATCACATTATTATATAATTTAGGTGCTTCATCATTATGTATATTTCATATTTACATGTGATATTTAGTATTTACTTATTTTATTTACATTTAATTACATATCAATTTGTAATTGTGATGTAAGCAAACTTGGGATCAATTTTAGGGACATGCAAATATAATAAATTGTACTTGATCATAATTCTTAGGAGGTCTAGTGATGCACTTGTGCATGTCTTTATGCTTTTTTATCATAATATAGTTCTCAATGTACTCTTGTTGTGCCTCATGTAGGCTTTTAAGTCTTTAGGATTAGATGATATGTCATCACTGTAAGTATTCTTTATTTGTTGTGCAAGATCTAGCCTATGTAAAGACTTGATAAAAGATTCTTTAAAATCACAACATATCATGTTGTTTGCATTGTTCTATCTCATTTGGTATTTTAAGTCTTTGGGCTTATATGATATGTCATCATCATAAGTATTATTTATTTGTTGTGTGAGATCCAGCCTATGCAGGGCCTTGGTAAAAGATTATTGAAAAGCACAACATATCGTGTTATCTATAAATTGTAAATGTGTTGTTGCTTTAATGATTCAATGAATTTTAAGCCATCTCATATTGTGATTTAATTACCATGGTGTAAACAATTGCTTGTTATTTTTTCCACTATTATGTACAGAATTAACATACATGTTTTTTCTCCCCCTAATCCATTCTTTGGAGAAGTCTCTACACATTATTATTATATAATTGAAACTTCAACTCTAGTAATCAAATGGTAAATTCATATCTTAATCAAGTTTAATTAACAATCAAACTTTCTTTGATTTATTTTGCATGTTTATCATTTTATGGGAAATGAAATCAATAATTTTTTTGACATAATTTTGTCAATATCTAATCTAATTCAAGCACTTGAAAAAAATAATATTGCATTTAAAAGTTAAATATATTTTACTTTCTTGATCAAACATTTTTATAGATTTATAATGTTTAGTACACATCTTACAAAAAAATCTCATGAATTGTTTCTTTCACTTTCAGCATCTGGGAGAAGCTTTGCAAGATGCTTTGTTTACAAGCATGTAATAGATTTTTTAACACCATATTTGTTGGGACCCCATATGACAAAATGTGGCCCCATAACCATTATAACATCAGATTTTTGAAAGTCATGGCTCAAGCCATTTTTCAAAGAAAAATTCCCATATCTATGATTTGAGGGACTAAGAAGTTGTACACACCAAGAAACTCAATTTCCACATGGTGGTGCATACGCAAGTGTGTTTTTAGTGTGTTTTTAATAGTAAATAGCCTATCATGGATTCAAGTTGTTTTTAATACCTATACACCTTAGCCTATTATATTTTAAATCATCATGCTATGTACCTAGGGATATGATATATTAATGTATATGGGTTGATGGATATGCTGACATGTGGCACACATCCCCTTAGTTATATAGGTATAATATATTAGGATAATAGAGTAGCTTATGGAATTAGTACATTGGGTAATGGTCAGCCTACATTGGGATTAGTTGGTTACCCATCCATGGGTTAGATAGATGTCTATATATAAGAGATTATTATCATGGTAAAGATATCAAGTAAGCATTGTGTCTTCTATTGCAAGAGGATATTGGAGGTTGTCCCCTCGAAGAGACATTGTGGAGTTATTCCTTCTTAAAGGATTATTATATGGTGTTTCCCTACCTTAAGGGTATTTTTACATATATTGAATACCAAGATCATATCACATTAGCCCAATTGAAAAACCACTTACACAAACATGTTTGTATAGGTATTTTAAGGCTATAAAAACCATTATCAAGTCTTGATTAGGACCTGACAGTGAAGGTTGTAGTTGGTCAGAGGCATCCCTTAAGATAATTCACTCATCCCTAAGTGTGCAAAATGAGCAAAATGTAGTCAAGCATTATAACATAACTATAAGGGATAAATATGGGTCTTTAGCTCCTACACATGCATGGATGAGTCATCTAAGAAAGACTAGGAAGATTTTATCTTAATCAAGATGGACAAGACATGGTAAGGAGGTTTTTCTAATGGCCAAATGTCTTAAAATGGGCCAAAAGTTGGTAATCAGGGGTCTTATATTCTGACTCATCATCCCAATCAAAAAATTATTTAGAAAACATGTCCAAACATTTTAAGGATAGAATGGTCATTATCTAGTCTTATTTGGGCCTCGAGGGAGAAATTTATAGTTGGTTGGAGCCATCCCTTAAGAGAATTCACTCATCCCTGAGTGTGAAAAAATGAGAAAACATTTATTGAGCATTGTAACATAACTATGAATGATAGAGATGATTCGTTAGCTCCTACACATGTACATATGAGTCATCTAAGAAATATTGAGAGGATTTTATCTAACTAGAGATAGACAAGATGCACAATGAGGTTTATCTCATGGTCGAATCTCTTAGAATGGGAAAAAATTTAGTCAGTGAGGGTCGTATATTCTGACTCATCATCCCAACCAATGAACCATCTACATAGAAACATATTGAAATAATTTTAAGGCTAGAATGACCATTGTTTGATATTGGTAGGACCCTGAGAGTAAAGGTTGAAGTTGGCCAGAGGCATCTATTAAGAGAATTCACTTGTCACTGAGTGTGCAAAATGAGCAAACTTTCATCAAGCATTACAACATAACCATGAGGTCTAGAGATGAGACATAAAATCATACACATATAAATATGACTCCTTTAAGAAATAATATGAGCATTTTATCTAACTTCAGATGGATGAGATGCAGTAATTAGGTTTCTCTCATAATCAAATCTCTCAGAATGGGCCAAAAGTTGGTCTATGGGGTCGTATATTCTGACTCATCAACCCAATCGATGAACCATCTACATGGACACATCTATATTTTTGGAAGAAAATTGATTGAGATGATGGGTTAACTATTCCTCAAAACCGTTCATTAAATTATAATTATGAAATCATGAACCATTCAAATAAACATATAGATCTTAGAAAACATGAGCAA
Organism: Torreya grandis; assembly: GCA_037957365.1. Classification (NCBI taxonomy): domain Eukaryota; kingdom Viridiplantae; phylum Streptophyta; class Pinopsida; order Cupressales; family Taxaceae; genus Torreya; species Torreya grandis. Next base: position 3,957,306 of record JARHVA010001061.1, read on the forward strand.
CTATCTATATAAGCATAAAATATAAGAACACATCATATATGTGGGAAACCCTCAAGGGGAATAAAACCCAATAATATATATAAATGGAATATATTTATATAAGATAAAAAATAATTTTAGTGAAGCTTGAACTCCATATGGAGCACCATTTCTAATTAGCCAAGCACCAATTTGACTAAGCTTTAGAAAGCACCCACTTCCAAAGAGGCACCAACCCCCAAGATGACTCGACAACAACTCAGCCACCCAATTGATTTAATCACATTTAGAACACTATGTTTCTCAACAAAAACATTATGACCACCTCTTTATTTCTTCACACTCTTATCCCTTTCAAACTTCCTTCTAGGCCTCTTCACTCAACTAGGTCTCTTCAAGACTAATTAGGTCATATGACTTTGATCTTCATATGTAGACACATTGTCAAATCTTCATACAGATCCTATAAACTCCTATGATGGTCTACAAGACCTTATTTTGATCAAAAATGTATTATTTCATTTACATACACTTTATATACTCTCATAGGCTTAAAACTACCTTGAATATATATCTACCATTCCTTGTTTATATACCACATAGTCTGCCAAACACACTCAACCTCTTAGGTTGGCCAAAAAATAAGTATTAGGACATCATAAATAATATTTAAATTAAATTTTAGTCCCTTTTTGTCTATCATGACTTAATTAGACCTCATTTCACTTTTAGGTCTTATGGAGACCTAATTGCATTAGGTCTATCTAGTAACGTGTTACCATTTGAATCCTTGGAACACATTTCACTTCCATAGACATTAATATTATTTCATAAACAACTCAAATATACCTTATACAACATCCTCTAATTTCCATAACACTTTTTGGGTCCAACCACCACTTGAAACACTCCATTATCACTATTCAAATTAGGCCTTTGAATACACAAAAAACTCTATCTTAAAAAATTGAAGATAACACATCATTTAGCCACACAACCATGATATTAAATCATTTATATAGAATATACATGATTTCAACAATATCACTATATATTAGACACCTCCACTTAGAATATAAGGATTTAAGAACACCTTTGCAACTTACTCAAAACCACCAAATTACCTCAAAACATAGTCATGGTGAATTAGACCTTTAGCACCTATAAGACCACTTTAAAATAATTTAAATGCATGAACATGATCCTCTAACATATGCATAGTATCTTATAATATAAACATCATATGGTCTAGTGGAAACTATTAGTCTTACAGACTAATTTATTGACCTCATAACACACAAACACTCACTAAGTTAGGCAAGCCATTTTCACTTCATCATTTTCACCACTATACCTGACTTCCATTTTGATATGTGTTTCCATTTATGTCAAGTTTTATGGCATTTCATGTCAAGGATGATGTCAATGATGTCAAGGTATAAATGGTAAAGATGCATGGTGAGTGGTCTATGAGATATGAGCCATGTGATAAGAGAGAATTTGAAGTCAACCTAATGTCTCTATATTGAAAGAGAATTTTAAGGAAATATAAAAAAAAATTAAGGTTTATTCAGGTCAAGATAATCATGGTTTGAGTACTAGTCCTTGAATATAAAGTGTCTTGAGAAGCCTAGTCATAACAACCATAGTCATATCATAAGCATATGCATGATGAGCATGAAGAGGTATGTATAAAGATATGACATTATTTGAGGAGCATATAAGGAATGTGAAAAAAATTTAAAATCACCATGGAGTGTTTCAAGGTTAGTTTTCAAAGTTCCAAAGTGCTTGAGAAGCCTAGTCATGATATGTAAAGACCTAGTGAGAAGATTTGAGCATGGTGACCTAGTGATATAGATGCATAGAGGCATAAGATACTATATAAAGTTTCTTGATCATGAATATGAGGCATTATATCACTTAGGAGAGTTTTAATGTGAGACTACAGGGGTGAGACCTTAAGTTAAAGTCTATAACTAGACTAGTTATAGACCCTATGTGACCTAATGAGGTGTCATGAGGTGTTTTCAAGGCCTATAAAGGATGTAAAGTAGTGCTTAAACATGAGATATTTTGATTTAGTTTATATATAAAGTTTTGAGATCCTGGATAGTGGTTAAAAGGTTAGTTTCAAGGCCTAATGTGACTTACAAGTCAAGGCATAGAGAATAAAGAGAGAAAACATGGCCTAATAGGGTATTAGGATCAGCTTCCAATGCAAGTGTGAGTATGTGACAATTTATATAAGTATTTAATTTTGTTTCAATTATGTTTACCATGTTTAAGGTCAAAATTTGAAGATTAAGGCAAGAAAAAGTGCTTTAAGGTCTCTCAATTGCACAAAATGAAGGCTTCTCAACTTGAGAAGGACTTTCAAGTGTTCATTGGCACATGTAACATCTACATGGGAACCTAAAATATTAAGAGATATGTTTAAGGGTCCTATATAATATCTCCAAGCATTTATTTTATAAATGAGGGGTAGTCCTTTATGAATAATTGTTAACACCAGAAATAGTGTTAACCCTCTCTAAAACCCTGATAATGACCTAATGTGAAATATATTGTTATAAATTACTCAAAATGGATTGGTATGTATATTAAAGTGATTATATGTTGTATTAAAATATTCCATGCACCTTAAGGATTGGGTTTTTAGGTGAGTGAGTAGACCCTACAGGAAAGGATTTGTTTCTTAAAGATTTGTTGCAGCAATTAGAGTTGACCAAGTTAAAGTTGAAAAATAGATAGATTAAAAATATTGAGACTTATATTTTATGTATATGGTGTTTTTTTATTATTTTATATCCCTTATGTGTGCTAAACTAGTCATCCAAGTTGACCAGTTACTAACAATCCTAATAGTGTATACAATGGAAAGACTATGCAGAAGTGAGAAGGTGATTAGGTATGTGTTATCATGGATTAGGGATGAATCCAAATTAATTAAGAATTTTTTCAAGACCTTTAATACATTTTCATGTTGTATATAATATTTATAAATCATTTTATATATCAAAAAGTTTCTCTCTAGTTGACTTATCTAGTTGAGTGAGGTTTGTGTATAGTGAGGTCAAGAGATTGGTCTTCAGGTCCAATATTACCATAAGAGATTATGAAATTTTTGTTTAATTTTGTTCTTAAGATGTTTTAGGATATTATTCATTAATTTTAAGTCCTTTATTGTCTTCTATCATGTGTCATAAGTTCATTTTTTCATGACTATGTTTTAAGGTTAGTTGGCAGCTCAGAGTGAGCATCTTGTAGAGAAGAGTTTGAGCTTGTATACCCTAAGTTGCAAAGTTTAAATCATATGATGTTGACCCTAACATAATTTATATTCTATATATGTTATTTTTTTCCATGGTTGTTTGTAAAAATTATTTTTTATGATTCAGTTGTTCAAAATAGACTTTTTGGTTATGCATAAACCTAATTGTGAATAGTATTATTAGTGTGCTTCATGTGGTGGTTTAAGATAAAAGGTTTTATGGATCATACATGAGATTATAATGGGTCTAATTTAGTGCCATATTTTGTGTTCCTAATGTGTGAGGTATTTAAATGTTTTCTAAGGAAGGTGAAGTGTAATGTGTTCTAAATAGACCTAATGAGATTAGGTCTCCATGAGACATAAAGGTAAGATAAGGCCTAATTGAAATAAGTCAGACCTAAAAGGATTAAAATCACATTTGATCCATGTTTTTGATATTCCCTAAGATATTTTACATGGACTACATGATGAGGCAAGGGTGTTTGGTTGACAAAGAAGGATATAAACAAGAGACTTATAAAAATACAAGGGAGTTTTAGGCCTATTTATGTGGTGTGAGAGCAAACAAATGAAATAAAACATTGATAAGTATAATAAGGTCTTTTAGACCATAATAGGAGTTTATAATAACTATGATGATTTTTTTATAAATATTATGTGTATGAAGATCAATTTCATATGACCTAATTAGTCTTGAAGAGACATATTTGAGTGAAGAGACCTAGAAGGCAGTTTGACAGGGCTAAGAGTGTGAAGAGCTGAAGGGGTTATCATCATCAGTTGGTTTTTTAAAAAAATCTATTTAAGGTGATAAAATAATTCATGTGGTTGAGTTGGTTTTGAGTCTTTAGGGGGTTGGTTCCTTCTTGCAAGTTGGTGCTTGCTAAAAGCCTAGATGAGTTGGTGCTTAAGTAGTTGGGGTTGGTACTCCATGTGAAGTGGGTGCTTCACTAAATTTGGTGTTTATATTATAATATTGTATTCGATTTTCATATATCAATGTGTTTTCTTACCCTTGATATTTTCCCACATATGTGATGTGTTCTTGTGTTTCATGCTTATGTGGATAGGTGTTTATGCTTGCAAGATCTATATACTTGTTTGAATGTTTTATGATTACTTAAGTCAAGTTGATAAGTAATTTTTTGAATATTGATTCAAACCCACCCCTATCAATCATTTTTCTTCCAAAATTTGGTATCTAAGAACCTGGTCCTTTGAATTGGGTCTAAAATTCTAAAGGAGATCCTAGAAGAAATGATAGCTAGTTAGCAAACTCAAAGTGGTTTCTCTACCAGTAAAGATCTATTATTTAATGGATCTAATTATTCATTTTGGAACATTAGGATGAATATATATTTGATATATCAATGTCATGATATTTGGAAATTAGTTTTGGATGATTATAATTATCCTCCTATTCCACCAACTGATGCAGCAAGTAAGAAGGTTAGTGAAAACAAATCCAAGGAAATGAATGCCACTCTTTGTGGCCTATCAAAGACATAGCTTGTTAAGTCAATGCACTATGTATCATCCAAAGAGATATGGTACAATTTGAATACTATTTATGAAGGAGACACTTAGGTGAATATGGCTAAGTTTTAGATCGATCGGATATAGTTTGAAAGTCTAAAGATGAATGAATATGACATAATTGCATCTTAACTATTGAAGGTTGATGAATTTTTCAAAGTCATTAGAGGATTGGGAGAAGAGGTAAAAGAATATAAAATTTTTCAAAGAAAATTTAGATCACTAACTCCTAAGTTTGACTCTAAGGTATATGTAGTAGAAGAGATGCAAGAATTGGACAAACTTGATATGGATGGGTTTCATGGCATCTTGACTGCCTATGAGATGAGAACAAATGAAAGAAGGCCTCTCAAGAAGGAATTAACTTGAAAGCTGAGAATAAGTCAAAAACAAAGAAGGTCAAGGATGATGAATTTTCAAATGTTGATGATGATCAAATGATGCCTTGTTTGTAAGGAAATTGAGGTTTGGCTCAAGTATAAGAGTAAGTTACCCTTAAAATGTTTTAACTATGGTAAGATTGGTCACTTTATATCTAAGTGTCCTAACAAGGATAATACTGAGCATGATTAAAAACATGATGAACATCATGGAGATGAAAAGAATATCTACAATCCTAACAAGAACAAGAGAAATTTTAGGAAGTATGAAGGCAGGAAAGGATCACTCAAAAATAAGAAAAGTTTCTATACAAAATAAGATAACTCATCTGATGTAAGTGACTCAAGTACATCTAATAATTATGATGAAAGTAATAATCCTAAACATCATAATAATGAAACCTTATTCATGGCCATAGAATCAGACAATGAGGGTTGCTCAAATGGGAAAGGCCTTATGGTTGATGTAGAATCAGATGAAGAACAAGCTAAAGTGAACCTTGAGGCAGAATTGGTAAGTGTCCTAGAGCAGTTGAAATTACCAAAAAGAAAGAATCATAAACTAAGATCATTATTTAAGGACTACTAAGACAAAATCATCTTGTTTAAAGAGAGACTGAGTAACACTTCCAAGGCGTATGATGAGATCATCCATCTAATTGAAGAATAGATGGAGATAGTCAATACAAACCTAAAGGATAAAGAAGAAGAATGCATTAGATATGAAACTAATGTAAAATCCATAAAAGTTGAGTTGGTTCAATCATCTAGTAGGGTAAATACCTTTGTGAGGTTTGGAAAGAGCACTGAGGTTCTAGATGACATCTTGAGTAGCTATAAGTCTACAAGTGATAAGACAGGTCATGGTTTCAAATAAGACCAAAAAGAAGTAGTTTAAGTAAAAGAGAAGGCTATTGAAAACAAGTTCAACATAAAAATACCTATCAAATAGCCTAATACTATAAGGTATGCAATTTCATTCAATGGTTATTATTTTGTATGCAGTCAATTTGGTCATAGAGCAAGAGAGTGTAGAAGACCCTCCAAGAATGAGTACTCATGAAACTATGGAATGAGTCATAATTTAGATCAGTCAAATGGTACGTATAAGGTGTTTGGTGTATACACATAATATTTTCAAACTTTTATCGATTAATGACACTGTGTATCTTGTAGGAACCCATGAAATCTCAATATCTCTGAGTGCACACCTTAAGGGGTGCACTGAGAAAGGGGTGGGAAAACCATTAGTGCTTCATAAGATTTTTATCCCTTTTTCCACTTGCCATCTACACACTTGTATCTTAAAACCATTTACCCTAACATCATTCTTTTCAATCTTACCTATTTCAAACATTTATCATATCATTATACTCATTTTTCTTGCCTTCACCCCTTTTCACCAGTTGACTATACTAGGTTGATTGGGTCGACCCTATATAATTTTCAGCCTCTGATTATTATACAAGGTCAATTGGGTTAACCTTGTACTATTTTTGGGTAATTTAACTTAGGATTTTTGTTAGCCCTTTGACTGACCTAATTTGAGACCTAGTGATTTATCTCTTGAAAACATACAGGGTCAACTAGGTTGACCCCATATAGCTGACATATTCAAAAGGAATTAGGGAAATATTTACCTATATATACAAGTTCATTTATAGCCATTTGAGAATACAGAAGTGAAGAATAATAAGTGTGAATGAACATCTTCTTATTAACCATTTTACTTGAGGAAGAAATCTTAAGGTCCCATACTTTCTTTGGAGATATGGATCTTGTCTTGTGGAGAATTCTTTCAGATGCATAGATAGGTTATGTAGCCTAGATTTGATATGTATTTCTTATCCTTACATACCACAATAATATCTTATAAATCACCTTGGCCAAGGGAGAGATTGAGGCTCGATGTGTTCATCTTCAAGGTAAGTATTCCTAACTTTATTTCTCCTTTGTAAGAGTAGATAGATAATGCAGTTGTGCTTCTCTCACATACATTAGGATTATGTATACATTGACGTGAGTATATTTCTTTTATGCATGTTTAGTTTAGTTTATTTTATAACCCCCACTTTATGTCACAATATTTGGTGAGCACTAGATTATATTTACTTTCTTGTTTATTAGAATAGAGTGAACATTAAACCTAAGAATTTTTTAGAGTTGTTGCATGATTGTGTTAGACTTTAGGCTTTGGAACCCTTCTTAGCATGGTGTATTGTGACAAGTTATCCCATAATCAAGTCTAACAGATCCCTATATTGGTCATGATCCCACTTAACAAATGTATTCCCAATCGTAAGTGTAGGTATGCTATATCTTATCTGAGCTACAGTTGATATATAAACATGATGCATTTCTAATTGCATACATTCTGGTGAACCCAATGTGAACTAACCCTTGAAATATGTCTTCATTTTATTTCATTATTTCATCATTATTTTTATCATATATTATCCATACTAGATTGACTCTGTCAACCCAGCTCTAATTTCTATGTGCAAGATTTTAGGTACAAGCTATTGGATCAACCCTGTCAACCTAGTATAGGTTTTTAGACTATTAGACATTTAGTATAGACTACTAAGTTAACCCAGTCAACCTTGTACATTTTCAGCCACTCGGCAATAGGTTTCTACAAAGCTTGATAGACCTAATGAACATAGTTAGTAGAATTTACAAGAATATATCAAGGTTCTTAAACAACAATCTTCATTTTCTAGATCACTTATCCACCAAGGTTCCTTTTTTATCTCTTTGTCTCTTTCTTTAAAACCTTTCCTTTTATAGTTTTTAGTCTTTAAAACTTCCCCTACACAAGCAATTCAATCGACCCTACCAACCTAGTTTTGTGTTTTATGTGATGTCTGGATAACTGGGTCAACTCTATCAACCCTATTTATTTTTAGACCTTGCTTCCATAGTATAGGTTCAACTCTATCAACCCTATTATGTATTCTATGCATACATTATTGACTATATTGACACTTTACCTTGTTTCAAAGTTGGAATTAACCTTTATATGCTAGTAATTAATTCACACTTTATTTTCTTATTGCTTGCATTCTTAGAATAGATCACATAATTTAATTATGTGGTTTTAACTTAATCATTCAATTTACGTATTTTATATTTTATGCACACATGACCAAATCATAAAATCTAAACAATAATTTTAACATTTAACTATCTAAGGCCAACCTACTTGGATTTCATCACTAGGGGGAAAGCTGACTTGACATTCTAGTTAAGTATAAATCATGGTTAATGGTATATTATGGCTAAGCACCTGACACCCTTATTGATGTGATGTGTGAAGTGTGGGGGTAGGTCCCAATACCAAGCCTGTATCATTACCAATATATATCCCTTTCAACCCAAACTACTTGAAACCATCCTTAGATTGCCTTCTAGTGCCTTGCTTACAACTAACTTACCATCACATTTAAAATCATATCTTAATAATCTAATAAACACGTATTTTAACAAATTATTTAAATTTTTTTCCAAGTTGATTATTTACTCTTTGCTCAATTATATTTTGTATTGTAAAAACTTGCATTATCCAGCATTAGTGTAAGGTTTTGTGTTGTGTGCTTCAATTAGATTAGCCAATGTTAATCCAATTAATTTTTTATTTCCCTTTAGTTATTTATTTGCAAATTACTTGCAAAAGCTATCTTTTTTTAGTTCACATCTTATTATATGCTTCTTAATTTTCCCTATCTATTGTATTGGATCGACCTAGTCGACCCTATACTATTTGTAAACCTTGTTTTCTCTTTTTCTAGCCTCTGTTTACTATGCTAGATCGACCTAGTTAACCCTATACTCTTTTTATCATTTCTTGTTTCCTTACTTTCTCATCTATCTCTCCTTCCCTTCATCATGGACTTTCTATTTTGATGACAACACTGAGTTGCAATCAATAGGCATGATGAATTTTACCAATCCTCATAATGTCTACCATAGATAGAGTAGAGATCCTCTCTTAGATGTTAGTAATGTTCATACTTTGATTTGCACAATGAATTATGGCACCCCTCCTAATACCTCTTCATAACATAATCATCTCTTCTCATTAGAATACTAACCCAAATTAGAGTACACCCCAAAAATGCACTTCTTTATCTTTGAATTTCCTCAACATTGAGGAAAATATCCTTCTACCATTTAAAATATTATGATTAATGGTTAATCTGAAGAGTTTCGTTCACTTAATCCTATATTCTCAACTAGATTTGGGGCTACCACTTACTTTGATTCTCATCTTCTTCCTTTGAGTATGTCCCCTTCTCATACCATGACCTCTTCTTCTCTAACTCCTTCCACCTCCATGCCTAGTATATCCACTAACATGGTAGGGTCTGCCTCTAGTGGGCCTCTCATAAGATCCATTATCCTTAATCCTTCCACTAGTACATAATTTACTACCTAAGTTAATCATGCTAGTAGTGCTTCTTATTCTCAACCATTCATTAGTCCATATTTTACCACACAAGGAAATTTTTCCACTAGTGCCTCACATTCTCATAATTCCTCTCAAGTTCCTATCAACACCAATAGTGTTACCCAATCCACTAATACTACCTCTAATGCTTTTAATAATGCTAATTATACAAATCAACTATTATTAAAAGCACTCAATCAATTGAATACCTTTCAAGCTCATAACACAAATCAAATGATGAGAATGCAAAACCACCTTCTTCATCTTCAATCTCATCCTCAACCAATGGCTTGGGGCACACATAACCAGAATGTTCCCCCTCCTCTTTAATATTATCAAAGAAATCTCATTCCTCAACCTCTTTTGGTCAACAAAACCATTAAGCATCTCCAAAATGAACCTCTCACTACTCAAATTTATAATTTTGATATAGGAGGTATCACACCTACAATTTATTATAATGGATCAACTGATCCCACCCTTCACCTTAAAACATTTGGAAATCTTTATAAGGATTGGGTCAAATTGAACACCTTTTCCACCACCAAAATCTTTGCCAAAACTCTCACAAGTGATGCCTTGGTTTGGTACAACCAACTTAGAACTCACTCCATAGCTAGTTTGGAGGATTTATTGAATGCTTTAGTTCAAGAATTCCAAACTAGTGATCTTTCCAGAAACACTTTGGCCCACTTCAAAAATTACAAACAACTTGAAAACAAAACTACTCAAGCCTTTGTTAAAAGGTGGAAAACTTTGTCAAACAAATGTGAAAATAACATGGATGATGATAATCTTTTTCATATCTTTACCAGTACCCTTTTTCATAAACTTCAATATCGGGTATACACTCTCTCTTCACATACATTAGAGGAGGCTATTAACCAAGTTAAATAATAAGATTTCCTTATTTATCAATTCAATCCACCCCAACCTTATATAGGTCCTCATCTCCTACTTAAGAAATAAAATCACAATATTACCAATGATGGTATTACATATTATTATGATACCATTCACAATATTCAAGTTGTCATTTCTACACCTTTATCGAAACTAGCTCCCCCTTCTCAATAATATACCACTCCTTACTTATCTTCACCAAAAAACATTAATGCTCATAAACCTCTATCCTCAGCTGAGTTACTTAAGTATATACCTAGGCCTCTTCCATTATAATTTGACCCTACATGTCCTATGAAATCTTAGTATGATCCTAACAAGTTTTGTTGGTTTCATGCTAGCTGGGGTAATTATCATGAGACCTGTAGCTAACTTCATAATTTAGCTATGGAATTTCTTTTTGGTCCTAATTTTGATCATGATTATATCATTTGAAAGTGTCAACAAGCTTATAAAATTGATTTTAAGGATTATAAATTAGATGATGAAACTCAAGCCTTAAACCAAGATAATGCTCATTTGGCTATCTACAAAGACTCTTTTCCTAATCATCATCTTGTCCAAGACAATCAAGAAAGATCCACCCCTTCTAATACCAATTATTAAATTCTTTTTGAAACCACTTTTGAAGAGAATGTGGTTAACATGACTAATATGTGAAGGGTGGTTACTTTTATCGATTCTTAACATATCTACACTCTTCCTTCATCTCAAACATATTGTGTTATCCAAGATTCTTCTCCAACACATTTAAATGAGTTGGGGCAAGATGACCTTATTAGTTTTTATGATCCAATTTCTAATTCTCCCTTGGATAACACTTCTTTTTCTATTTTTACCACTCTTCCATCATCTTTTAACACTAATTATACTCAAGATTCTATGAACACTTCTACTAATTTTCAAAATCAACTTAAACTAGATACTTCATCATCACAACATAATTTACAACCTTTTTCTACACCTTCTCCTTCTTATCAACATAAATTCCAATGCACTTTAGTTCCTCCATCTGAGAACCTCCTTAATCATTATGAACATATATCTAACAACCTTCTTATGGGTTATGATGAGTGGGATCCCATCATGGAACTCACTAATCTCCCATCTTATTCCATTCCTTGAGCTTATAAGGACTTCTCCACATCATAGAAATCATCTTATGTAACTATTATTTGAAATGAATGTCCCTTGTCCTCCCCTAGTAGGACAAGAGTTAGCCTTATATATATTCAAGGATAGTATATTACAATAATGTGAAGAGATGTCTATCAATGTTGATGAAGCTATGAACACTTCTCTTTCCTTAAAATTTCCTATAGCTTCTATGATTCTTGATGAGATTTTGCTTTGTGTGGATGATCCTCCCTTATTCATTAGTGTTTAAATAGGTGATAGCCAAATTAATCATGCATTGATTGACAAGGGTTCTGGTACCTTCATTGCCTATCTAAACTTTATGAAGACCCTTGGATATTTAAAATTCAATCTCAAGTCTACAAAAAACACCTATCAAGGATATGATAGAAGGAAAATGCCTCCTCTAGGTTGTGTGTGGCTTCCCATTATCATCCTGCCTATCACCATTCACATGAAGGTGATGATATTTAACTTTCCCCTTTCTTATAACATCTTTCTTGTTAGGTCATAGACTCACCATATGAGAGTTGTTTCTTCTTTTGCCTACCAATGCATTAAATTCCCTCATAATGGAGTTGTTTATAGGATTCAGGGTAAAATTAACCCTTGGAATTTTAAACAATTCTAATACCATGGTGTCTTCAAGATTCCTACTCTTAAACCTTTGCCTAGTGTTCCATTCTATGAGTCTTGGCATCTTAATTTTTCCATTAATTCAACCTAAGGTTATAATAGACATCCCAAATTCATTGGGAACATTCTTCCTAACCTCTTAGATTTTGATGATGATGAACCTAATGATATTAACCTAAAAATCAAAAGTTATGATCTCTCACCTCACCTCATCTCATAATTTCTTGCTTCCTTGTAGCCTCATTTTCACAAACCTCCTTGTAATGATATTCCCATAGTCTTGACCAACACTCATCATTCTATTCACCACACTTCCTCAAATGACAAAGTTATACCTACCTATCTCATTGATATTCACACCTTAGATTATGATGATGGTTATTCCCTAGATGATCCATTCTTAGGTGGTCTTAAACTGGCTAGTGACACTAAGATTATATGTTATCATTCTTCTTTACTTGAGTATTTTTACATATCTTCCTCTCTTCATTTATAGTTCTTAAGTTTAGTATATTTCCTCTTTATCACAGGGTAGTGATGGTTCCAAAACCTCTAGTTTCTAAGGAGCCTCATAGGATTATGCTCATAGATCATGCTATAACTAGGCCTCACCACTTTACTAGGTACCCTAATCACCATAGTTGGTTTAATATTGAAATTAGTGCAACACTTCTTAGACCTTATATAGATATTTCTCCTCCTTTAGTAGATCCCTTTTCTAATTCCATTCCCACTCCTGTTATAGTTGAGCCCATTCTTACTCTTTCTATAATTGAGCATGTTCCCACTCTTTTTATCATTGAGCTTACCCCTACCTCTCATCTCATTACTCCTTTTGTTAAGCCTAGTTTCATTCCTCCTCCACCACCTTCCCTTGGTGATGGTTTGCTTCCCTTTCCACAAATGGCTTCATTGCCCACCAAATGAGCTGATGAGTCTTCTCTGACTTCTTCCACTCTTATTACACCTCCTTATGTGATTATTTCTCCTAATATCACTCACAAACGTATATGTTGCTTCCATGGTATAGATAATCATTCTTCTACCCATTATAACAAGTTATGATTTGATATTAATACTTTATATCCTTCCTCTCTTTCTTTAGGCAAAACCATGCCTCCCCTAGATTTTATACCTAAATATATACCTAAGTATGGTGAGGTGTATTATCTTTGGCACCCATCACACTAATTGGTGCCACATCCTTTAACAACACCTTAAGGACCACCTTATAGTTACTCTTAAACCTTCTTCCATTCCTCCCACATGTCATCCCCATAAGAAGGCTTCTCCTTCTTCTCCCATGTCTCCACCTCTAGTGGTTCCATCTTCTCCTGTGGTCCCTTCATCACCTTCTATGCCTCCACCCATGATTCCTTCACCTATGGACCTTCCCTCACCTTTTGATCCTTCTCTACCCATGAGTCCCTCACCCATAGATCCTTTTCCATTGGTTATTCCTACATCTCCCATATATCTTTATCTAATGCATTCTCCTGAGCATCCCTTGCCTGATTTCCCTCCTCAGCATAATCCATCAAGTATTCCTACTTTTTTAATAAAAGAGATTAGAAGAGAAATATTTTCCCATTTTTCATTGAAGATTGATGAGACCTTACCATTAGTTTGTATTCAACTTCATAGAGATTTATCTGATGTCTTGGATAATGTGTGTGGGTATATTTATCAATATTTATGAGCACATGCATGATGCCTTTACATTTACATTTTGATTGGATGTATGCTCAAATTTTATAGTTATCTATCTATTATATCATTTGACACTATTTCAAATTCATATTTTTCTTATATAGTGATCTTATCTTTTATACTATATCTTGCTTATATTGTCATTTATGTATGATTGTCTTTCTTTATCATTGTCTTTATTTATTGAGTTTTTCTCAAAAATACCTTCTTGCCTTAATTATTATTTTATTTTGTATCTCTATTTTTCATAGATAATTATCATTGTGACTTAGTTATACCAACTGTGTTCCCTTTGGTCCTTATTTCTTATTACCATGTGATCAGTTAGCAAATAATATATCTAATTATAATATCCTTTTACCAATCCACCTTTGGATATCTTTTTTCCCTTCTTCCTTTTTTTCAAACTAAGCATATACATGGTTGAGACTTGAGATTACATCCTAATTCATTGTCAAGCCTAAGTATCCTAGTCAGTCTTTGTCTTTGGTTACTTAGATTCTTTTAGCCTTAGCCTAAAGCTCATTCATGTGTATCATGACATCTCTCATGATTGGTAATTCCAAATCCTTATGGAGGAGGAATCTTAAAAACCCATAAAAATTTAAAATCCAAATCATTTTACAAAGGTAATGATATAAAAGGCAAAACTTTTCTTAAAAGTCAAATCACACTAAAAGACATTATTCAAAGCACATATCCTTCTTCTAGTCAAATCTCAAACTCCAAAATTGGACTCATGATAGATCCTTGGTCCTTTATATTATTGTAGGCTAGTAGATTATAAATAGAGAATTAAAAAATATTTTGGTGCTACCTACTTTCTCATGCAAGTACCCAATCTTCATAATAGATTGATGGCTCTATAAGGGGTTCTGAAGAATGGGGAACACATCATGGGAAGGTAGGTCAATTTTATATTTTATTATACCAATCTACCTTCATTATTTGATCTTAGTAACATGATTATATGCTTACAAAGCTTTGTGACTATAGAGAATAGGTTTCCTTTGTACATTGATGGTCACTAGTTACTTAGTGTCTTCTCATGTCCTTAGTATGCCTCTTGTCTCCTAAGGTCTTCTCATAATATGTCTAATCCTTGTTTTTACACTCCCTTTTTCATTCCATATATCCCTTATATTTCCTCTTAAGAAATATTGTTTTGTCTATTGATCACTCCCTTT
>JARHVA010001061.1:3977500-3980208 GCA_037957365.1 Torreya grandis
CCTAATGTTCTTCACATTGGATACCTTCACATCTCTCATAGTCTACTTATATATATATATATATATATATATATATATATCACTAAGGTAAGTAAAGGTGTGTCTTTTTCAACTCTATCCTTTTCTTTATCTTATTTTCTGCTTACTACACTTTGCTTAGCATCAATGTTATGTGTTATCATGTTTTATTCCTAAAGCACCATCCCATGTTGTACTCATGTGACACGTGATGAGTTTCAAGTGGGGCATATGTATACACATAATATTTTTAGACTTTTAAAAATTACTGACACTTTTTATTTTGTAGAAACCCATCAAGTCTCAATCTCTCTAAGTCTACAGCTTAAGGGGTGTACTGAGAAAGGGGTGGATAGACCATTGTGCTTCATAGTATTATTGTCCCTTTTGCCACTTGCCATCTACACACTTGTCTCCTAAAACCATTTACCCTAATCTTATTCATCTAAATCTTACCTATTCCAAACATTTATCATACCATTATCCTCTTTTTTCTTACCTTGACCCCCTTTCACTAGTTGATTGTACTAGGCTAACTAGGTTAACCCTGTATAATTTTCAGCCTCTGATTACTATACAGGGTCAACCCTATACTATTTTGGGGTATTTTCAATTGAGATTTTTTTTCTCTTCGACCGACATAACTCATGACTTAGTGATTTATCTCCCAAAAATATGCAAGGTCAACTAGGTCAACCCTATACAATTGATATATTTGAAAGGATTTAGGGCAATATCTACCTATATATACAAGTTCATTTACAACCATTTGAGAATAGATAAGTGAAGAAGAATAAGTGTAAATGAATATCTACTTGAGGAAAAAATCTTAGATATCTATAATTTATTTGGATATATGGATCTTATCTTATGGAGAAGTCTTTTGGATGCATAGATAGGTTGTGTAGCCTAGAGATAATTTATCTTTGTTATCCTTACATACCACAACAATCTCTAGTGAAGCACCTTAGCCAAAGGAGAGATTACAGCTTGACAAGTTTGTCTTCAAGGTAGGTATTCTTAACTTCCTTTCTCCTTTGTAAGAGTAGATATATAATGTAGTTTTGATTCTCTCCCATACATTAGGATTTTGTATACATCAACATGAGTATATGTCTTTTATGCATGTTTAGTTTAGTTTGTTTTCTAACCCCTAAGCTATGCCACAAGCTTTGGTGAGCACTAGATTAGATTTACTTTCTTGTTTATTAGAATAGAGTGAACATTAAACCTAGGACTCTTTTAGGGTTGTTTCATGATTGTGTTAGACTATAGGCTTTGGAACTCTCCCTAGCATGGTGTATTGTGACAAGTCATCCCCTAATTAGGTCTAGTAGATCCCCATATTGGTCATGCTCCCACTTAACAAATATATTCCCAACCAGAAGTGTAGGTATGCTCTATCTTCTTCAAGCTAAGATTGATTTATAGACATCATGTATTTCTGATTGTATGCAATTTGCTATATTTATCATAATATAGGACGCATTTTAAGATTTTGTCTTAATAAAGTTAAAAGGTCATCAAGTCAAAATAAGAGGTTTAAAATCCCTAGAGTGCAAGAAAGAATACAAATGAATGTATGAAAACCATATATAGTAAATATGAGTCATGATTAGTCTAAAACCTTAAGTGGATTACTTGATATGATACAGCATACTATAAATGTGAAATTAAGTCAGGAGTGTATGTTGTTAGCTCACATTGATGATCAAATAGTTGATGAAGAGGTCAAACCTATATTACTAATCAATTATAAAAGGATACTAAAGGTTATTCAATCTTGTGAGAACATGGAGATATGGGAATCTCCTGAGATTATGTTTTTTTAGTTACCTATGGAAAGTGGTGACTCTATTATTCTCCATAGACCCACACTTCAAGTTAGTATGAAGCATGGTGGATGCCTAGTTTGAGGGGTGAGCTATTCAGATTATAGATTGAGATTGGTCTTTGTTGAGAATTGGTGTTGTAATATAATTTTATTTAAATGAGGTATGCATGGAATAAGGGGGAGAATTTTCCTATACAGATTCATAACCTATGTTTCAAGAATATGTGGTTCCATTTGGTAGTTTATGGAAGAGCCTTTGTCATTAATGTCAAAGGGGGAGAAAGTTCAACAAGAAAGATTGATAAGATTGGGGAAAAGAGAGTGGTTAGTTTGAATAATTTTTTTACATCAATGACAAAGGGGGATTTTTGTGATAATTTTTTTCATTGATTTTAATGTTGATGTCATTTAAAGTCAAGATTGATGTCATTGATGTCAAGGTACATCTGGTAAAGATGCATGGTGAGTGATCTATGAGATATGAGCCATGTGACAAGAGATAATTTGAAGGAAATCTAATTTCTCTCTATCGAGAGAGAGTTTTAAGGAAACCTAATTATTCTTCTAATGTTGATTGAGGTCAAGATAAGCATGTTTTGAGTACTAGTCCTTGAATACAAGGTGTCTTGAGAAGCCTAGTCATAACAAACATAGTCATATCATGATCATATACATGGTGAGCATGAAGAGGTATGTATAGAGATATGAAATTTGTTAATTAACATTTAAGTCATGTTAAAAAGAATAAAAATCATCAAGGAGTGTTTTAAGGTCAGTTGTCAAAGTTTTAAAGTGCTTGAGAAGCCTAGTCATGGCACTAGTCATGATATGTAAAGACCCAGTAAGAAGGTTTGAG